>SZWC01026061.1:0-10141 GCA_023375785.1 Penium margaritaceum
CTAAACCCTAAACCCTAAACCCTAAACCCTAAACCCTAAACCCTAAACCCTAAACCCTAAACCCTAAACCCTAAACCCTAAACCCTAAACCGTAAACCCTAAACCCTAAACCCTAAACACGTCACAGACCATGACCGAAGAAGTCCACTATGTATGGTCAACATTGACAACCCATAACACGAGTCACAAATGGTCAGAGGGAGAGACAATGGTTTGGGAACCCTATGTATCGACTAGAAAGGACAAAGAACTTCAATATGTAGAGGCGCGGTGTGGCTACTATGCACACAAAACAAGCAAACTAGGCATATGTCGCCGACCATGATGAAAAACTTCACTATGTTTGGTCAACATTCACCAACCATAACACGAGTCACAAACCATCAAAGGGTGGAACAATGGTTCGTGAATATCAGTTCTCAACTAGAAAGTACAGAGACCTTCAATCAGTATAAGCACGATGTGGCTACCATGCACAATGTCCGACCAAAGTAGGCATATGTACTACCTTTGACTAAAGAAATCCGCTGTGTGTGGTCAGCGTTGACAACTCATAATAGGAGTCACAAATGGTCAGAGGGGGAGACAATGGTTTGGGAACACCAGGTATCAACTAGAAAGCACAAGGACCTTCAATAAGTTGTGGCACGATGTGGATACCATGCACGATGACCAACCAAAGTAGGCATATATCAGTGACCGTGACTAAATAATTTCACTAAGTGTAGTAAACTTTGACAACTCATAACACGAGTCAGAAATGGTCAGAGTGCAAGACAATGCTTTGTGACTACTAGTCATCGAGTAGCAAGTACAAATACCTTCAATATGTAATGGCACAGCGTTGCTACCATGCACAGTGACCAACCAAAGTATGCATATGTCACTGACCATGACCAACGAATTTCACTTCATGTGGTCAGCGTTGAAAACTCACAACACAAGTCACAGATAGTCAAAGGGGGGTAACATTGGTTTGGGAATACTAGCTATTGAATAGAAAGCACAAATACTTTCAGCACGTAGTAACACGGCGTGGTAACCATGTACAGTGACAAACCAAAGTAGGCATATGTCACTAACCATGACCAAATGAATTTCACAATGTGTGGTCAATATTGAAAACTCATAACACGAGTCACAAATGGTCAGAGGGGGAAAGAATGGGTTAGGAACACTAGTTATCCACTAGAAAGTACGAAGAACTTCAACAAGTAGTGGCACGGTGTGGCTAGCGTGCACAGTGACCAACCAAAAGACGAATACGTCGCTGACTATGACCGAAGAAGTCCACTATGTGTGGTCAACATTGACAACTCATAACACGAGTCACAAATGGTCAGAGGGAGACACAATGGTTTGGGAACCCTATGCATGGACTAGGAAGGACAAATAAATACAATACGTAGTGGCATGGTGTGGCTAATATGCACACCAAACATCCAAACTAGGCATATGTCACTGACCATGACAAGAGAATTTCAATATGGGTGGTTGACCAACCATAACACGAGTCACAAACGGTCAGGGGAGGTAACAATGGATTGGGAATATCAGTTCTCAACTAGCAAGTACAACGCACTTTAGTCAATAGTAGCACGGTGTGGCTACCATGCACAATGACCGACCAAAGTAGGCATATGTACTGCCTTGGATGAAAGAAATCTGTTGTGTCTGGACAACATCGACAACTCATAATACGAGTCACAAATGGTCAGAGGGGGGAACAATGGTTTGGGAACACCAAGTATCAAATAGCAAGCACAAGGAGCTACAATACATTGTGGCACGGTGTGGATACCATGCACGATAACCAACCAAGGTATGCATATGTCACTGACCATGACCAAAGAACGCCGCAACCAGATGGCAACACTACGCAACCAGTTCTAACCACTCCGCAACCCGTTCGCACCACTCCGCAACCAGTTTGCACCATTCTGCAACCAGTTCGCACCACTCCACAACCAGTTCGCACCACTCCACAACCAGTTCGCACCACTCTGCAATCAATTCACACCACTCCGCAACCAGTTCTCACCACTCCGCAACCAGTTCGCATCACTCCGCAACCAGTTCACACCACTCCCCAACCAGTTCGCACCACTCCGCAACCAGTTCCCACAACCTTGCAACCAGTTCGCACCATGCCGCAACCAGTTCGCACCACTCCGTAACCATTGTACACCACTCCACAACCAGTTCGCACCACTCCGCAAAAAGTCGCACCACTCCGCAACCACTTTGTACCACTCCGCAACCGGTTCGCACCACTCCAAAACCAGTTCGCACCGCTCCGCAACCAGTTCACACCACTCCGCTCCCATTTCGCACCACTCCGTGACCAGTTCAAACCACTCCGCAACCAGTTTGCACCACTTCACAACCAGTTTGCACCACTTCGCAACCAGTTCGCATCACTCTGCAGCCAGTTCACACCACTCCTCAACCAGTTTGCAGCATTCCGCAACCAGCTCACACATCTCCGCAACCCGTTTGTACCTATCCGCAACCCGTTCGCTCCACTCCGTACCCAGTTCGCACCACTCCGCAACCAGTTCGCACAACTCCGCAACCAGTTTGCATAACTTCGAAACCAGTTCGCACCACTCCGCAACCAGTTTGCACCACTCCGCAACCAGTTTGCACCACTCCGCAACCTGTTCGCACCACTCCGCAACCAGTTCGCACCACTCTGCAACCAGTTTGCACCACTCCTCAAACAGTTCTTACCACACCGCAACCAGTTCGCACCACTCCGCAACCAGTTCGGACCACTGCGCAACCACCTCGCACCACTCCGCAACCAGTTCGCACTACTCGGCAACCAGTTCCCACCACTCCGCAACCAGTTCGCACCACTTTGCAACCAGTTCGCACCACTCCGCAACTAGTTCGCACCACTCCGCAACCAGTTCGGACCACTGCGCAACCACCTCGCACCACTCCGCAACCAGTTCGCACTACTCGGCAACCAGTTCCCACCACTCCGCAACCAGTTCGCACCACTTTGCAACCAGTTCGCACCACTCCGCAACTAGTTCGCACCACTCCGCAACCAGTTCGGACCACTGCGCAACCACCTCGCACCACTCCGCAACCAGTTCGCACTACTCGGCAACCAGTTCCCACCACTCCGCAACCAGTTCGCACCACTTTGCAACCAGTTCGCACCACTCCGCAACTAGTTCGCACCACTCCGCAACCAGTTCGGACCACTGCGCAACCACCTCGCACCACTCCGCAACCAGTTCGCACTACTCGGCAACCAGTTCCCACCACTCCGCAACCAGTTCGCACCACTTTGCAACCAGTTCGCACCACTCCGCAACTAGTTCGCACCACTCCGCAACCAGTTCGGACCACTGCGCAACCACCTCGCACCACTCCGCAACCAGTTCGCACTACTCGGCAACCAGTTCCCACCACTCCGCAACCAGTTCGCACCACTTTGCAACCAGTTCGCACCACTCCGCAACTAGTTCGCACCACTCCGCAACCAGTTCGGACCACTGCGCAACCACCTCGCACCACTCCGCAACCAGTTCGCACTACTCGGCAACCAGTTCCCACCACTCCGCAACCAGTTCGCACCACTTTGCAACCAGTTCGCACCACTCCGCAACTAGTTCGCACCACTCCGCAACCAGTTCGGACCACTGCGCAACCACCTCGCACCACTCCGCAACCAGTTCGCACTACTCGGCAACCAGTTCCCACCACTCCGCAACCAGTTCGCACCACTTTGCAACCAGTTCGCACCACTCCGCAACTAGTTCGCACCACTCCGCAACCAGTTCGGACCACTGCGCAACCACCTCGCACCACTCCGCAACCAGTTCGCACTACTCGGCAACCAGTTCCCACCACTCCGCAACCAGTTCGCACCACTTTGCAACCAGTTCGCACCACTCCGCAACTAGTTCGCACCACTCCGCAACCAGTTCGGACCACTGCGCAACCACCTCGCACCACTCCGCAACCAGTTCGCACTACTCGGCAACCAGTTCCCACCACTCCGCAACCAGTTCGCACCACTTTGCAACCAGTTCGCACCACTCCGCAACTAGTTCGCACCACTCCGCAACCAGTTCGGACCACTGCGCAACCACCTCGCACCACTCCGCAACCAGTTCGCACTACTCGGCAACCAGTTCCCACCACTCCGCAACCAGTTCGCACCACTTTGCAACCAGTTCGCACCACTCCGCAACTAGTTCGCACCACTCCGCAACCAGTTCGGACCACTGCGCAACCACCTCGCACCACTCCGCAACCAGTTCGCACTACTCGGCAACCAGTTCCCACCACTCCGCAACCAGTTCGCACCACTTTGCAACCAGTTCGCACCACTCCGCAACTAGTTCGCACCACTCCGCAACCAGTTCGGACCACTGCGCAACCACCTCGCACCACTCCGCAACCAGTTCGCACTACTCGGCAACCAGTTCCCACCACTCCGCAACCAGTTCGCACCACTTTGCAACCAGTTCGCACCACTCCGCAACTAGTTCGCACCACTCCGCAACCAGTTCGGACCACTGCGCAACCACCTCGCACCACTCCGCAACCAGTTCGCACTACTCGGCAACCAGTTCCCACCACTCCGCAACCAGTTCGCACCACTTTGCAACCAGTTCGCACCACTCCGCAACTAGTTCGCACCACTCCGCAACCAGTTCGGACCACTGCGCAACCACCTCGCACCACTCCGCAACCAGTTCGCACTACTCGGCAACCAGTTCCCACCACTCCGCAACCAGTTCGCACCACTTTGCAACCAGTTCGCACCACTCCGCAACTAGTTCGCACCACTCCGCAACCAGTTCGGACCACTGCGCAACCACCTCGCACCACTCCGCAACCAGTTCGCACTACTCGGCAACCAGTTCCCACCACTCCGCAACCAGTTCGCACCACTCCGCACCCAGTTCGCACCACTCCGCAACCAGTTCGCACCACTCCGCAACCAGTTTGCACCACTCCGCAACCAGTTCGCACCACCCCGCAACCAGTTTGCACCCCTCCGCAACCTGTTCGGACCACTCCGCAACCAGTTCGCACCGCTCCGCAACCAGGTCACACCACAACACAACCAGTTCACACCATGCCACAACCAGTTCGCACTACTCCACAACCAGTTCACACCACTCCGCAACTAGTTCGCACCTCTCCGTACCCAGTTCGCACCACTCCGCAACTAGTTTGCACCACTCCGCAACAAGTTCGTACCACTCCGCAACCAGTTCTGTCCACTCTGCAACCAGGTCGTAACACAACGCAACCAGTTTGCACCACGCCGCAACCAGTTGGTGCCACTCTATAACCAGTTCGCACAACTCCGCAACCAGTTCGCACCACTCTGCAACCAGTTCGCACCACTCCGCAACCTGTTCGCACCTCTCCGCGACCAGTTCGCACCACTCCGCAACCAGTTCGCACCTCTCCGCGACCAGTTCGCACCACTCCGCAACCAGTTCGCACCTCTCCGCGACCAGTTCGCACCACTCCGCAACCAGTTCGCACCTCTCCGCGACCAGTTCGCACCACTCCGCAACCAGTTCGCACCTCTCCGCGACCAGTTCGCACCACTCCGCAACCAGTTCGCACCTCTCCGCGACCAGTTCGCACCACTCCGCAACCAGTTCGCACCTCTCCGCGACCAGTTCGCACCACTCCGCAACCAGTTCGCACCTCTCCGCGACCAGTTCGCACCACTCCGCAACCAGTTCGCACCTCTCCGCGACCAGTTCGCACCACTCCGCAACCAGTTCGCACCTCTCCGCGACCAGTTCGCACCACTCCGCAACCAGTTCGCACCTCTCCGCGACCAGTTCGCACCACTCCGCAACCAGTTCGCACCTCTCCGCGACCAGTTCGCACCACTCCGCAACCAGTTCGCACCTCTCCGCGACCAGTTCGCACCACTCCGCAACCAGTTCGCACCTCTCCGCGACCAGTTCGCACCACTCCGCAACCAGTTCGCACCTCTCCGCGACCAGTTCGCACCACTCCGCAACCAGTTCGCACCTCTCCGCGACCAGTTCGCACCACTCCGCAACCAGTTCGCACCTCTCCGCGACCAGTTCGCACCACTCCGCAACCAGTTCGCACCTCTCCGCGACCAGTTCGCACCACTCCGCAACCAGTTCGCACCACTCGGCAACCAGTTCGCACCACTCGGCAACCAGTTTGCACCACTCCGCAACCAGTTCGTACCACTCCGCAACCAGTTCGCACCACTCCGCAACTATTTCGCACCACTCCCCAACCAGTTTGCACCACTCCGCAACTGGTTCGCACCACTCCGCGACCTGTTCGCACCACTCCGCAACCAGTTCGCACCACTCCGCGACTTGTTTGCAGCACTCTGCGACCAGTTCGCACCACCCCGCGACTAGTTCACACCACTTAACAACGAGTTTGCACCACTCTGCAACCACTTCGCACCACTCTGCAACCACTTCCCACCACTCCGCCACCACTTCACACCACTCCACAACGAGATCGCACCACTCCACACATAGTTCGCACCACTCCACAACCAGTTCGCACCACTCCCCAACCAGTTTACACCACTCCGCAAACAGTTCGCACCACTCTGCAACCAGTTCGCACCACTCCGCAACCAATTCGCACCACTCCACAACCAGTTTCCACCACTCCGCAACCAGTTCGCACCACCACGCAATCAGTTTCTACTACTCAGCAACCAGTTCGCACCAATCTGCAACCAGTTCGCACCACTCCGCAACCAGTTCGCACCACTCCGCAACCAATTCGCACCACTCCACAACCAGTTTCCACCACTCCGCAACCAGTTCGCACCACCACGCAATCAGTTTCTACTACTCAGCAACCAGTTCGCACCAATCTGCAACCAGTTCGTACCACTCCGCAACCAGTTCACACCTCTCCACAACCAGTTCGCACCACTCCGCAACCTGTTGGCACCACTTCGCAACCAGCTTGCACCACTCCATAACCAGTTCGCAACACTTCGCAACCAGTTTGCACCACTCCGCAACCAGTTCGCAACACTGTGCAACCAGTTCGCACCACTCTGCAACCAGTTCGCACCACTCCTCAGCCAGTTCCCACCACTCCACAAGGAGTTCGCACCACTCTGCAACCAGTTTGCACCACTCCCAAACCAGTTCGCATCACTCCGCAACCACTTCCCACCATTCCGCAACCAGTTCGCACCACGCCGCAACCAGTTTGCACCACTCCGTAACCACATTGCACCACTCCACAACCAGTTCGCACCACTCCGCAACCAGTTCGCACCACTCTGCAACCAGTTTGCAGGACTTTGTAACCAGTTCACACTACTCGGTAACCAGTTCGCACCACTTTGCAACCAGTTCGCACCACTCCACAACCAGTTCGCACCACTTCACAACCAGTTCGCACCACTTCACAACCAGTTCGCACCACTATGCAACTAGTTCGCATCACTCCGCAACCAGTTCGCACCACTCCTCAGCCAGTTTGCACCACTCCGCAGCCGGTTCGCACCACTTTGCAACGAGTTCGCACCACTCCGCATCAAGTTCGCACCACTCGGCAGCCAGTTCGAACCAGTTCGTAACCAAGTCGCACCACTCCGCAACCAGTTTGCACCACTCCACAACCAGTTCCCACCATTCCGCAACCAGTTCGCACCACTACGCAACCAGTTCGCACCACTCAGGAACCAATTCGCACCAATCCGCACCCAGTTCGTACCACTCCGCAACCATTTCGCACCTCTCTACATCCAGTTCGCACCACTACGCAACCTGTTCGCACCACTCCGCAACCAGCTCGCACCAGTCCACAACCAATTCGCACCACTCCGCAACCAGTTCGCACCACTCGACAACCAGTTCGTACCACTCCGCAACCAATTGTGAACTGTTTGCGGAGTGGTGCGAAGAGGGTGTTGAGAGGTACGAACTGGTTGCGGAGTGCTGCGAACTGGTTGCGGAGTGGTGCGAACTAGTTGCGTGGTGGTGCGAACTGAGTATTGAGTGGTGGGCACTGGTTGCGGAGTGGTGCGAACTGGTTGCGGAGTGGTGCGAACTGGTTGCGGAGTGGTGCGAACTGGTTGCGGAGTGGTGCAAACTGGTTGCGCAGTGGTGCGAATTGGTTGTGGAGTGGTGCAAACTGGTCGTGGAGTGGTACGAACTGGTTACAGTGTGGTGCGAACTGGTTGTTGAGTGGTGCAAAGTGGTTACGGAGTGGTGCGAACTGGTTGCGGCGTGGTGCGAACTGGTTGCGGAGTGGTGGGAACTGGTTGCGGAGTGGTGCGAACTGGTTGGGGAGTGGTGGGAACTGGTTGCGCAGTGGTGCGAACTGGTTGCGCAGTGGTGCGAACTGGTTGCGCAGTGGTGCGAACTGGTTGCGCAGTGGTGCGAACTGGTTGCGCAGTGGTGCGAACTGGTTGCGCAGTGGTGCGAACTGGTTGCGCAGTGGTGCGAACTGGTTGCGCAGTGGTGCGAACTGGTTGCGCAGTGGTGCGAACTGGTTGCGCAGTGGTGCGAACTGGTTGCGCAGTGGTGCGAACTGGTTGCGCAGTGGTGCGAACTGGTTGCGCAGTGGTGCGAACTGGTTGCGCAGTGGTGCGAACTGGTTGCGCAGTGGTGCGAACTGGTTGCGCAGTGGTGCGAACTGGTTGCGCAGTGGTGCGAACTGGTTGCGCAGTGGTGCGAACTGGTTGCGCAGTGGTGCGAACTGGTTGCGCAGTGGTGCGAACTGGTTGCGCAGTGGTGCGAACTGGTTGCGCAGTGGTGCGAACTGGTTGCGCAGTGGTGCGAACTGGTTGCGCAGTGGTGCGAACTGGTTGCGCAGTGGTGCGAACTGGTTGCGCAGTGGTGCGAACTGGTTGCGCAGTGGTGCGAACTGGTTGCGCAGTGGTGCGAACTGGTTGCGCAGTGGTGCGAACTGGTTGCGCAGTGGTGCGAACTGGTTGCGCAGTGGTGCGAACTGGTTGCGCAGTGGTGCGAACTGGTTGCGCAGTGGTGCGAACTGGTTGCGCAGTGGTGCGAACTGGTTGCGCAGTGGTGCGAACTGGTTGCGCAGTGGTGCGAACTGGTTGCGCAGTGGTGCGAACTGGTTGCGCAGTGGTGCGAACTGGTTGCGCAGTGGTGCGAACTGGTTGCGCAGTGGTGCGAACTGGTTGCGCAGTGGTGCGAACTGGTTGCGCAGTGGTGCGAACTGGTTGCGCAGTGGTGCGAACTGGTTGCGCAGTGGTGCGAACTGGTTGCGCAGTGGTGCGAACTGGTTGCGCAGTGGTGCGAACTGGTTGCGCAGTGGTGCGAACTGGTTGCGCAGTGGTGCGAACTGGTTGCGCAGTGGTGCGAACTGGTTGCGCAGTGGTGCGAACTGGTTGCGGTGTGGTAAGAACTGTTTGAGGAGTGGTGCGAACTGGTTGCAGAGTGGTGCGAACTGGTTGCTGAGAGGTGCGAACAGGTTGCGGAGTGGTGCAAACTGGTTGCGGAGTGGTGCAAACTGGTTGCGGAGTGGTGCGAACTGGTTTTGAAGATGTGCAAACTGGTTGCGGAGTTGTGCGAACTGGTTGCGGAGTGGTGCGAGTTGGTTGCGGAGTGGAGTGAACTGGTTGCGGATAGGTACAAACGGGTTGCGGAGATGTGCGAACTGGTTACGGAATGCTGCCAACTAGTTGAGGAGTGGTGTGAACTGGCTGCAGAGTGATGCGAACTGGTTGCGAAGTGGTGCAAACTGGTTGTGAAGTGGTGCAAACTGGTTGCGGAGTGGTGTGAACTGGTCACGGAGTGGTGCGAACTGGGAGCGGAGTGCTGTGAACTGGTTGTGGAGCGGTGCGAACTGGTTGTGGAGTGGTGCGAACCGGTTGCGGAGTGGTACAAACTGGTTGCGGAGTGGTGCGACTTGTTGCGAAGTGGTGCGAACTGGTTGTGGAGTGGTGCATAGTGGTTACAGAGTGGTGCGAACTGGTTGCGGCGTGGTGCGAACTGGTTGCAAGGTGGTGGGAACTGGTTGCGGAGTGGTACGAACTGGTTAGGGAGTGGTGTGAACTGGTTGCGGAGTGATGCGAACTGGTTGCGGAGTGGTGAGAACTGGTTGCGGAGTGGTGTGAATTGGTTGCGGAGTGGTGCGAACTGGTTGTGGAGTGGTG
>SZWC01026061.1:10545-33354 GCA_023375785.1 Penium margaritaceum
GTATTGTAGCTCCTTGTGCTTGCTATTTGATACTTGGTGTTCCCAAACCATTGTTCCCCCCTCTGACCATTTGTGACTCGTATTATGAGTTGTCGATGTTGTCCAGACACAACAGATTTCTTTCATCCAAGGCAGTACATATGCCTACTTTGGTCGGTCATTGTGCATGGTAGCCACACCGTGCTACTATTGACTAAAGTGCGTTGTACTTGCTAGTTGAGAACTGATATTCCCAAACCATTCTTTCCTCCCCTGACCGTTTGTGACTCGTATTATGGTTGGTCAACCACCCATATTGAAATTCTCTGGTCATGGTCAGTGACATATGCCTAGTTTGGATATTTGGTGTGCATATTAGCCACACCATGCCACTACGTATTGTAGTTATTTGTCCTTCCTAGTCCATGCATAGGGTTCCCAAACCATTGTGTCTCCCTCTGACCATTTGTGACTCGTGTTATGAGTTGTCAATGTTGACCACACATAGTGGACTTCTTCGGTCATAGTCAGCGACGTATTCATCTTTTGGTTGGTCACTGTGCACGCTAGCTATACCGTGCCACTACTTGTTGAAGTTCTTCGTACTTTCTAGTGGATAACTAGTGTTCCTAACCCATTGTTTCCCCCTCTGACCATTTGTGACTCGTGTTATGAGTTTTCAATATTGACCGCACATTGTGAAATTCATTTGGTCATGGTTAGTGACATATGCCTACTTTGGTTTGTCACTGTACATGGTTACCACGCCGTGTTACTACGTGCTGAAAGTATTTGTGCTTTCTATTCAATAGCTAGTATTCCCAAACCAATGTTACCCCCCTTTCACTATCTGTGACTCGTGTTGTGAGTTTTCAACGCTGACCACATGAAGTGAAATTCGTTGGTCATGGTCAGTGACATATGCATACTTTGGTTGGTCACTGTGCATGGTAGCAACGCTGTGCCATTACATATTGAAGGTATTTGTACTTGCTACTCGATGACTAGTAGTCACAAACCATTGTCTTCCACTCTGACCATTTTTTACTCGTGTTATGAGTTGTCAAAGTTTACTACACTTAGTGACATTATTTGGTCACGGTCACTGATATATGCCTACTTTGGTTGGTCATCGTGCATGGTATCCACACCGTGCCACAACTTATTGAAGGTCCTTGTGCTTGCTAGTTGATACGTGGTGTTCCCAAACCATTGTCTCCCCCTCTGACCATTTGTGAGTCCTATTATGAGTTGTCAACGATGACCACACACAGCGGATTTCTTTGGTCAAAGGTAGTACATATGCCTACTTTGGTCGGACATTGTGCATGGTAGCCACATCGTGCTTATATTGATTGAAGGTCTCTGTACTTTCTAGTTGAGAACTGATATTCACGAACCATTGTTCCCCCCTCTGACGGTTTGTGACTCGTGTTATGGTTGGTGAATGTTGACCACCCATAGTGAAGTTTTTCATCATGGTCGGCGACATATGCCTAGTTTGCTTGTTTTGTGTGCATAGTAGCCACACCGCGCCACTACATATTGAAGTTCTTTGTCCTTTCTAGTCGACACATAGGGTTCCCAAACCAGTCTCTCCCTCTGACCATTTGTGACTCGTGTTATGGGTTGTCAATGTTGACCATACATAGTGGACTTCTTCGGTCATAGTCAGTGACATGTGCATCCTTTACTTGGTCAGTGTGCATGCTAGCCACACCGTGCCACTACTTGTTGAAAATGTTTCTACTTTCTAGTTGATAACTAGTGTTCCCAACCCATGGTTTTCCCCACTGACCAGTTGTGACTCGTGTTATGAGTTTTCAACGTTGACCAAACACTGTGAAATCCGTTTGGTCATGGTTTGTGACATATGCCTACTTTGGTTTGTCACTGTACATGGTTACCATGCCGTGTCATTGCGTATCAAGATTCTTTGTGCTTTCTTGTTGACAGCTGGTGTTCCCAAACCATTGTTAGCCCCCTCTGACTGTATGTGACTCGTGTTGTGAGTTGTAAATGTTGACCTCATCAAGTGAAATTCTTTGTTCATGGTCAGTGACATATGCATACTTTGGTTGGTCACTGTGCATTGTAGCCACACTGTGATACTACATATTGAAGGTATTTGTACTTGCTAGTCAATGACTAGTATTCACAAACCATTATCTTCCACCCTGACCATTTGTGACTCGTGTTATGAGTTGTCAAAGTTTACCACACTTAGTGACAATATTTGGTCATGGTCAGTGACATATGCCTACCTTGGCTGGTCATCGTGCATGGTATCCACACCGTGCCAGAACGTATTGAAGATCCTTGTGCTTGCTATTTGGTACTTGGTGTTCCCAAACCATTGTTTCCCCCTTTGACCATTTGTGACTCGTATTATGAGGTGTCAATATTGACCACACACAGTGGATTTATTTGGTCAAAGGCAGTACATATGCCTATTTTGGTCGGTCATTGTGCATGGTAGCTACACCGTGCTACTACTGACTGAATGTCGTTGTACTTGCTAGTTGGTATATAGTATTCCCAAACCATTGTTTCCCCCTCTGACAATTCGTGACCCATGTTATGGGTTGTCAACGTTGACCACACATAGTAAAATTATTTGGTCATCGTAAGTGGCACATGCCTAATCCGGTTGGTCATTGTGCATAGTAGCCACACCGTTCTACTACTTGTTGAAAGTATTTGTACTTGCTAGTCAATAAATAGCAAAAGGTTTCTCCCTTTGATACCACGTCGGTTTTTGTTGATTTTTTTCGCGTAGGTGCCTTCACTGGAATACTCCCTCCCACCCCCCTAGAGGGATGTTCCGTGGACGACCTGGAGGACAGATTTGCGACCGCATTATGACACCCTCCCTACCCCCCCCACGGATTAGGCTCGAAGGCAGAGTTGAGGTATCACAACACGGTTGTCCCCCCCCAGGTCGCGGGCCTACTCTATATTGTGCGTACGAGGATTCAAACCCAGGACCTACCGCTCCAGATCTAACTCTATAAGTACTAAGCCAACTCACATGGTGTTCATATGATATCCAAATGACATTATAAGGGTTCCTATGGATAAAGGGCATAAAATAAGGGGGTGTAAGATTAGAGGGTAGTTTTCAAATGTATGAATGATAAAAAAGTTAGTTTAATCATAATAATTTGACGCAGACGGAATTTCAAATTTTGCAACTTCGAGGTAGAACAACCTCTGAACCATTGCTCCGATTGACCAGCCGTAAGAAGGAAAGTTGACTACACACAGTGAAACTATTTTTTATGATATTCAGTGACACAAGTATACTTTGGTTGGTCATTGTGCATGGTGGCCACACCGTGCCACCACTTATCAAAGGTCTTTGTACTTGCTAGTCGATACCGAGTATTCCCAAACCATTGTTTCTCCCTCTACCCATTTTTGACTTGTATTATAAGTTGGGAACGTTGACCACACACACTAAACTTCTTTGGTCATGAGAAGTGATGTATGCCTACTTGGATAGGTCATTGTGCACGGTAGCCACACCGTGCCAATACATACAAAAAATCTTTGTACTTGCTAGAAGACACACAGTGTTTTCAAACCATGTTCTCCCCCTCTGACCATTTGTGACTCGTGTTATGGGTTGTGAAAATTGACCACCCATATTGAAATTCTTTGGTCATGGTTAGTGACATATGCCTGGTTTGGTTTGTCACTGTACGTGGTTACCACGCCGTGTCACTACGTATTGAAGGTCTTTGTGCTTTCTAGTTGATAGCTAGTGTTCCCAAACCATTGTTACCCCCTCTGAATATCAGTGACTCGTGTTGTGAGTTGTCAACGCTGACCACATGAAGTGAAATTCGTTGCCCATGATCAGTGACATATGCATACTTTGGTTGGTCACTGTGCATGGTAGTCACGCTGTGCCACTGCATATTGAAGGTATTTGTACTTGCTACTCGATAACTAGTATTCACGAACCATTTTCTTCCACTCTGACCATTTGTGACTCGTGTTATGACCTGTCAAAGTTTACCACGCTTAGTGACATTATTCGGTCATGGTCAGTGACACATGCCTACTTTGGTTGGTCATCGTGCATGGCATCCACACCGTGCCAGAACTTGTTGAAGGTCCTTGTGCTTGCTAGTCCATACCTAATGTTCCCAAACCATTGTTTCCCCCCTGACCATTTGTGATTTGTGTTATGAGTTGTCAACGCTGACCACACACAGCGGATTTCTTTGGTCAAAAGTATTACATATGCCTACTATGGTCGGTCATTGTGCATGGTAGCCACATCGTGCTTATACTGATTGAAGGTCGCTGTTCTTGCTAGTTGAGAACTGATATTCACAGACCATTGCTTCCCCCTCTGACCGTTTGTGACTCGTGTTATGGTTGGTGAATGTTGACCACCCTTATTGAAATTCTTTCATCATGGTCGGTGACATATGCCTAGTTTGGTTGTTTGGTGTGCATAGTAGCCACACCGTGCCACTACGTATTGAATCTCTCTGTCTTTTCTAGTCGATACATAGGGTTCCCAAACCATTGTCTCTCCCTCTGACCGTTTGTGACTCGTGTTATGAGTTGTCAATGATGACCATACATAGTGGACTTCTTCGGTTGTAGTGAGTGACGTGTGCATCCTTTGGTTGGTCACTGTGCACGCTAGCCATACCGTGCCACTACTTGTTGAAAATCTTTCTACTTGCTAGTTGATAACTAGTGTTCCCAACCCATGGTTTCCCCCACTGACCATTTGTGACTCGTGTTATGAGTTTTCAACGTTGACCACACACTATGAAATCCGTTTAGTCATGGTTTGTGACATATGCCTGCTTTGGTTTGTCACTATACATGGTTACCACGCCGTGTCACTACGTATTGAAGGTCTTTGTGCTTTCTAGTTGATAGCTAGTGTTCCCAAACCATTGTTACCCCCTCTGAATATCAGTGACTCGTGTTGTGAGTTGTCAACGCTGACAACATGAAGTGAAATTCGTTGGTCATGGTCAGTGACATATGCATACTTTGGTTGGTCACTGTGCACGCTAGCCATACCGTGCCACTACTTGTTGAAAATCTTTCTACTTGCTAGTTGATAACTAGTGTTCCCAACCCATGGTTTCCCCCACTGACCATTTGTGACTCGTGTTATGAGTTTTCAACGTTGACCACACACTATGAAATCCGTTTAGTCATGGTTTGTGACATATGCCTGCTTTGGTTTGTCACTATACATGTTTACCACGCCGTGTCATTACGTATCGAAGGTCTTTGTGCTTTCTTGTTCACAGCCAGTGTTCCCAAGCCATTGTTAGGCCCCTCTGACTATCTGTGACTCTTGTTGTGAGTTGTGAATGTTGACCACATGGAGTGAAATTCTTTTTCATGATCAGTGACATATGCATACTTTGGTTGGTCACCGTGTATTGTAACCACACTGTGCCACTACATATTGAATGTATTTGTACCTGCTAGTCGATAACTAGTATTCACAACCTATTATCTTCCACCCTGACCATTTGTGACTCGCGTTATGAGTTGTCAAGGTTTACCACACTTAGTGACATTATTTGGTCATGGTCAGTGACATATGCCTACTTTGGTTGGTCATCGTGCATGGTATCCACACCGTGCCACAATGTATTGAAGCTCCTTGTGCTTGCTATTTGATACTTTGTGTTCTCAAACCATTGCTTCCCCCTCTGACCATTTGTGACTCGTATTATGAGTTGTCAACGTTGACCACACACAGCGGATTTCTTTGGTCAAAGGCAGTACATATGCCTACTTTGCTCAGTCATTGTGCATGGTAGCCACACTGTGCTACTACTGATTGAAGGGCACTGTACTTGCTAGTTGAGAACTCATATTCCCGGACCATTGTTTCCCCCTCTGACCGTTTGTGACTCGTGTTATGGTTGGTGAACGTTGACCACCCATATTGAAATTCCTTGGTCATGGTCAGTGACATATGCCTAGTTTGGTTGTTTGGTGTGCATAGTAGCCACACCGTGCCACTACGTATTGAAGTTATTTGTCCTTTCTAGTCAATGCATAGGGTTCCCAAACCATTGTCTCTTCCTCTGACCATTTTTGACTCGTGTTATGCGTTGTCAATGTTGACCACGCATACTAGATTTCTTTGGTCATAGTCAGAAACGTATTCATCCAATGGTTGGTCACTTTGCACGCTAGCCAGACCGTGCCACTACTTGTTGAAGTTCTTCGTACTTGCTAGTTGTCAACTAGTGTTCCCAACCCATTGTTTCCCCCTCTGACCATTTGTGACTCGTGTTATGAGTTTTCAATATTGACCACACACGGTGAAATTCGTTTGGTCATGGTTAGTGACATATGCCTACTTTGGTTTGTCACTGTACATGGTTACCACACCGTGTCACTACATATTAAAGGTATTTATGCTTTCTAGTTAATAGCTAGTGCTCCCAAACCATTGTTACCCCCCTTTGACTATCTGTGACTCGTGTTGTGAGTTGTCAACGCTGACAACATGAAGTGAAATTCGTTGGTCATGGTCAGTGACATATGCATACTTTGGTTGGTCACTGTGCATGGTAGCCACCCTGTGCTACTACATATTGAAGGTATTTGAACTTGCTACTCGATAACTAGTATTCACAAACCATTTTATTCCACTCTGACCATTTTTGACTCGTGTTATGAGCTGTCAAAGTTTACCAAACTTAGTGACATTATTTGGTCATGGTCAGTGACATATGCCTACTTTGGTTGGTCATCGTGCATGGCATCCACACCGTGCCACAACTTGCTGAAGGTCATTGTGCTTCCTAGTTGATACCTGATGTTCCCAGACCATTGTTTCCCCCTCTGACCATTTGTGATTCGTATTATGAGTTGTCAACGCTGTCCACACACAGCGGATTCCATTGGTCAAAGGCAGTACATATGCCTAATTTGGACGGTCAATGCACAGGGTAGCCACACCCTTCTTATACTGTTTGAAGGTCGATGTACTTGCTAGTTGAGAACTGATATTTCCAGACCACTGTTTCCCCCTCTGACCATTTGTGACTCGTGTTATGGTTGGTGAATGTTAGCCACCCATATTGAAATTCTTTGGTCATGGTCAGTGAGATATGCCTACTTTGGTTGTTTGGTGTGCATAGTAGCCACACCGTGCCACTACGTATTGAATTTCTTTGTCCTTTCTAGTCAATACATATGGTTTCCAAACCATTTTCTTGCCTTCTGACCATTTGTGACTCGTGTTATGAGTTTTCAATGTTGACCACACATAGTGGACTTTCTCGGTCATAGTCAAAGACATATGCATCCTTTGGTTGGTCACTGTGCACGCTAGCCACACCGTGCCACTACTTGTTGAAAATCTTTCTACTTGCTAGTTGATAATTAGTGTTCCCAACCCACTGTTTCCCCCTCTAACCATTTGTGACTCGTGTTATGCGTTTTCAACGTTGACCACACACTGTGAAATTCTTTTGGTCATGGTTAGTGACATATGCCTACTTTGGTTTGTCACTATACATGGTTACCACGCCGTGTCACTACGTACTGAAGGTCTCTGTGCTTTCTTGTTGATAGCTATTGTTCCCAAACAATTGTTACCCCCTCTGAATATCTGTGACTCGTATTGTGAGTTGTCAACATTCACCATATTACGTGAAATTCTTTGTTCATGGTCAGTGACATATGCGTACTTTGGTTGGTCACTGTGCATTGTACGCACACTGTGCGACTATATATTGAAGGTATTTGTACTTGCTAGTCGATAACTAGTATTCACAAACCATTATCTTCCACCCTGACCATTTGTGACTCGTGTTATGAGTTGTCAAACTTTACCACACTTAGTGACATTATTTGGTCATGGTCAGTGACATATGCCTACTTTGGTTGGTCATCGTGCATGGTATCCAAACCGTGCCAGAACATGTTGAAGCTCCTTGTGCTTGCTATTTGATGCTTGGTGTTCCCAAACCATTGTTTCCCCCTCTGACCATTTGTGACTCGTATTATGAGTTGTCAACGTTGACCACACATAGTGGATTTCTTTGGTCAAAGGTAGTACATATGCCAACTTTGGTCGGTCATTGTACATGGTAGCCACACCATGCTACTACTGAATGAATGTCGTTGTACTTGCTAGTTGAGAACTGATATTCCCATAGCATTGTTTCCTGCCCTGACCGTTTGTGACCCGTGTTATGGTTGGTCAACATTGACCACCCATATTGAAATTCTCTGGTCATGGTCATTGACATATGCCTAGTTTGGTTGTTTGGTGTGCATATTAGCCACACCGTGCCACTACGTATCGAAGTTCTTTGTCCTTTCTAGTCGATACATATGGTTCCGAAACCATTGTTTCTCCTTCTGACCATTTGTGACTCGTGTTTTGAGTTGTCAATGTTGACCACACATAGTGGACTTCTTCGGTTATAGCCAGTGACATATGCATCCTTTGGTTGGTCACTGTTCTTGCTACCGACACCGTGCCACTACTTGTTGATAATATTTCTACTTGTTAGTTGATAAGTAGTGTTCACAACCCATCGTTTCCCCCACTGACCATTTGTGACTCGTGTTATGAGTTTTCAACGTTGACCACACACTGTGAAATCCGTTTGGTCATGGTTAGTGACATGTGTCTAGTTTGGTTTGTCCATGTACATGGTTACCACGCTGTGTCACTACGTATCCAAGGTCTTTGTGCTTTCTATTTGATAGCTAGTATTCCCAAACCGTTGTTAGCCCCTCTGAATATATTTGACTCATGTTGTTAGTTGTCAACATTGACCACATGAAGTGAAATTCTTTGGTCATGGTCAATGACATATGCGTACTTTGGTTGGTCACTGTGCATTGTAGCCACATTGTGCCACTACATATTGAAGGTATTTGTACTTGCTAGTCGATAACTAGTATTCACAAACCATTATCTTTCACCCTGACCATTTTTGACTCGTGCTATGAGTTGTTAAAGTTTACCACACATGGTGACATTCTTTGGTCATGGTCAGTGACATATGCATACCTTGGTTGGTCATCGTGCATGGTATCCACACCGTGCCACAATGCATTGTAGCTCCTTGTGCTTGCTATTTGATACTTGGTGTTCCCAAACAATTGTTTCCCCCTCTGACCATTTGTGACTTGTATTATGAGTTGTCAATGTTGACTAGACACAACGGATTTCTTTCGTCAAAGGCAGTACATATGCCTACTTTGGTCAGTCCTCCTGCATGGTAGCCACACTGTGCTACTACTGACTGAAGGTCATTGTACTTGCTAGTTGAGAACTGATATTCCCAAACCATTGTTTCCTCCCCTGACCGTTTGTGACTTGTGTTATGGTCGGTCAACCACCCATATTGAAATTTTCTGGTCATGGGCAGTGACATATGCCTAGTTTGGATGTTTGGTGTGCATATTAGCCACACCATGCCACTACGTATTGAATTTACTTGTCCTTTCTAGTCCATGCATAGGGTTCCCAAACCATTGTCTCTCCCTCTGACCATTCGTGACTCGTGTTACGAGTTGTCAATGTTGACCACACATAGTGGACTTCTTCGGTCATAGTCAGCGACGTATTCATCCTCTGGTTGGTCACTGTGCACGCTAGTCACACCGTTCCACTACTTGTTGAAGTTCTTCGTACTTGCTAGTTGATAACTAGTGTTCCTAACCCATTGTTTCCCCCTCTGACCATTTGTGACTCGTGTTATGAGTTTTCAATATTGACCACACACTGTGAAATTCATTTGGTCATGGTTAGTGACATATGCTTACTTTGGTTTGTCATTGTACATGGTTACCACACCGTGTCACTACATATTAAAGGTATTTGTGCTTTCTAGTTAATAGCTAGTGTTCCCAAACCATTGTTATCCCCCTTTGACTATCTGCGACTCATGTTGTGAGTTGTCAACGCTGACCACATGATGTGAAATTCGTTGGTCATGGTCATTGACATATGCATACTTTGGTTGGTCACTGTGCATGGTAGCCATGCTGTGCTACTACATATTGAAGGTATTTGTACTTGCTACTCGATAACTAGTATTCACGAACCATTGTCTTCCACTCGGACCATTTGTGACTCGTGTTATGAGCTGTCAAAGTTTACCAAACTTAGTGACATTATTTGGTCATGGTCAGTGACATATGCCTACTTTGGTTGGTCATCGTGCATGGCATCCACACCGTGCCACAACTTTCTGAAGGTCATTATGCTTGCTAGTTGATACCTGATGTTCCCAGACCATTGTTTCCCCCTCTGACCATTTGTGATTCGTATTATGAGTTGTCAACGCTGTCCACACACAGCGGACTCCTTTGGTCAAAGGCAATACATATGCCTAATTTGGACGGTCACTGTGCAGGGTAGCCACACCCTTCTTATACTGTTAGAAGGTCGATGTACTTGCTAGTTGAGAACTGATATTTCCAGACCACTGTTTCCCCCTCTGACCGTTTGTGACTCGTGTTATGGTTGGTAAAGGTTAGCCACCCATATTGAAATTCTTTGGTCATGGTCAGTGACATATGCCTACTTTGGTTGTTTGGTGTGCATAGTAGCCACACCGTGCCACTACGTATTGAATTTTTTTGTCCTTTCTAGTCAATACATATGGTTCCCAAACCATTGTCTCGCCTTCTGACCATTTGTGACTCGTGTTATGAGTTTTCAATGTTGACCACACATAGTGGACTTTCTCGGTCATAGTCAAAGACATATGCATCCTTTGGTTGGTCACTGTGCACGCTAGCCACACCGTGGCACTACTTCTTGAAAATCTTTCTACTTGCTAGTTGATAATTAGTGTTCCCAACTCATTGTTTCCCCCTCTGACCATTTGTGACTCGTGTTATGCATTTTCAACGTTGAGAACACACTGTAATTTCTTTTGGTCATGGTTAGTGACATATGCCTACTTTGGCTTGTCACTATACATGGTTACCACGCCGTGTCACTACGTATTGAAGGTCTCTGTGCTTTCTTGTTGATGGCTAGTGTTCCCAAACAATTGTTACCCCCTCTGAATATCTGTGACTCGTATTGTGAGTTGTCAACATTGACCACATTATGTGAAAATGCTTGTTCATGGTCAGTGACATATGCGTACTTTGGTTGGTCAATGTGCATTGTAGGCACACTGTGCCACTACATATTGAAGGTACTTGTACTTGCTAGTCGATAACTAGTATTCACAAACCATTATCTTCCACCCTGACCATTTGTGACTCGTGCTATGAGTTGTCAAAGTTTACCACACATAGTGACATTATTTGGTCATGGTCAGTGACATATGCCGACTTTGGTTGGTCATCGTGCATGGTATCCAAACCGTGCCAGAACATGTTGAAGCTCCTTGTGCTTGATATTTGATGCTTGGTGTTCCCAAACCATTGTTTCCCCCTCTGACCATTTGTGACTTGTATTATGAGTTGTCAACGTTGACCACACATAGTGGATTTCCTTGGTCAAAGGCAGTACATATGCCTACTTTGGTCGGTCGTTGTGCATGGTAGCCACACCATGCTACTACTGACTGAATGTCGTTGTACTTGCTAGCTGAGAACTGATATTCCCATAGCATTGTTTACTCCCCTGACCGTTTGTGACCCGTGTTATGGTTTGTCAACGTTGACCACCCATATTGAAATTCTCTGGTCATGGTCATTGACATATGCCTAGTTTGGTTGTTTGGTGTGCATATTAGCCACACCGTGCCACTACGTATTGAAGTTCTTTGTCCTTTCTAGTCGATACATAGCGTTCCGAAACCATTGTTTATCCTTCTGACCATTTGTGACTCGTGTTTTGAGATGTCAATGTTGACCACACATAGTGGACTTCTTCGGTTATAGCCAGTGACATATGCATCCTTTGGTTGGTCACTGTTCTCGCTAGCTACACCGTGCCACTACTTGTTGACGATATTTCTACTTGTTAGTTGATAACTAGTGTTCCCAACCCATGGTTCCCCCCACTGACCATTTGTGACTCGTGTTATGAGTTTTTAACGTTCACAACACACTGTGAAATCTGTTTGGTCATGGTTAGTGACATATTCCTACTTTGGTTTGTCCATGTACATAGTTACCATGCCGTGTCACTACGTATTGAAGGTCTTTGTGCTTTCTAGTTGATAGCTAGTGTTCCCAAACCGTTGTTAGCCCCTCTGCACATATTTGACTCGTGTTGTGAGTTGTCAACATTGACCACATGAAGTGAAATTCTTTGGTCATGGTCAGTGACATATGCGTACTTTGGTTGGTCACTGTGCATTGTAGCCACACTGTGCCACTACATATTGAAGGTATTTGTACTTGCAAGTTGATAACTAGTATTCACAAACCATTATCTTTCACCCTGACCATTTTTGACTGGTGTTATGAGTGGTCAGAGTTTACCACACACGGTGACATTCTTTGGTCATGGTCAGTGACATGCATACCTTGGGTGGTCATCGTGCATGGTATCCACACCGTACCACAACGCATTATGGCTCCTTGTGCTTGCTATTTGATACTTGGTGTTCCCAAATAATTGTTTCCCCCTCTGACCATTTGTGACTCGTATTATGAGTTGTCGATGTTGACCAGACACAACGGATTTCTTTCGTCAAAGGCAGTACATATGCCTACTTTGGTCAGTCCTCATGCATGGTAGCCACACCGTGCTACTACTGACTGAAGGTTGTGGTACTTGCTAGTTGAGAACTGATATTCCCAAACCATTGTTTCCTCCCCTGACCGTTTGTGACTCGTGTTATGGTCGGTCAACCACCCATATTGAAATTTTCTGGTCATGGGCAGTGACATATGCCTAGTTTGGATGTTTGGTGTGCATATTAGCCACACCATGCCACTACGTATTGAAGTTATTTGTCCTTTCTAGTCCATGCATAGGGTTCCCAAACCATTGTCTCTCCCTCTGACTATTCGTGACTCGTGTTATGAGTTGTCAATGTTGACCACACATGGTGGACTTCTTCGGTCATAGTCAGCGACGTATTCATCCTCTGGTTGGTCACTGTGCACGCTAGCCACACCGTTCCACTACTTGTTGAAGTTCTTCGTACTTTCTAGTTGAGAACTAGTGTTCCTAACCCATTGTTTTCCTCTCTGACCATTTGTGACTCGTGTTATGAGTTTTCAATATTGACCACACACTGTGAAATTCATTTGGTCATGGTTTGTGACCTATGCCTACTTTGGTTTGTCACTGTACATGGTTACCACGCCGTGTTACTACGTACTGAAAGTATTTGTGCTTTCTATTCAATAGCTAGTGTTCCCAAACCAATGTTACCCCCCTTTGACTATCTGTGACTCATGTTGTGAGTTTTCAACGCTGACCACATGAAGTGAAATTTGTTGGTCATGGTCAGTGACATATGCATACTTTGGTTGGTCACTGTGCATGGTAGCCACGTTGTGCCATTACATATTGAAGGTATTTGTACTTGCTACTCGATGACTAGTATTCACAAACCATTGTCTTCCACTCTGACCATTTGTGACTCCTGTTATGAGTTGTCAAAGTTTACCACACTTAGTGACATTATTTGGTCACGGTCACTGATATATGCCTACTCTGGTTGGTCATCGTGCATGGTATCCACACCGTGCCATAAATTATTGAAGGTCCTTGTGCTTGCTAGTTGATACCTGGTGTTCCCAAACCATTTTCTCCCCCTCTGACCATTTGTGACTCCTATTATGAGTTGTCAACGCTGACCACACAGAGCAGATTTCTTTGGTCAAAGGTAGTACATATGCCTACTTTGGTCGGACATTGTGCATGGTAGCCACACCGTGCTTATATTGATTGAAGGTCTCTGTACTTTCTAGTTGAGAACTGATATTCACAGACCATTGTTCCCCCCTCTGACTGTTTGTGACTCGTGTTATGGTTGGTGAATGTTGACCACCCATATTGAAATTCTTTCATCATGGTCAGTGACACATGCCTAGTTTGGTTGTTTGGTGTGCATAGTAGCCACACAACGCCACTACGTATTGAAGTTCTTTGTCCTTTCTAGTCGATACATAGGGTTCCCAAACCATTGTCTCTCCCTCTGACCATTTGTGACTCGTGTTATGGGTTGTCAATGTTGACCATACATATTGGACTTATTCGGCCATAGTCAATGACGTGTGCATCCGTTGGTTGGTCACTGTGCACGCTAGCCACACCGTGCCACTACTTGTTGAAAAGCTTTCTACTTGCTAGTTGATAACTAGTGTTCCCAACCCATGGTTTCCCCCACTGACCATTTGTGACTCGTGTTATAAGTTTTCAACATTGACCACACACAGTGAAATCCGTTTGGTCATGGTTTTTGACATATGCCTACTTTGGTTTGTCACCGTACATGGGTACCACACCGTGTCATTGCGTATCAAAGTTCGTTGTGCTCTCTTGTTGATAGCTAGTGTTCCCGAACCATTGTTAGCCCCCTCTGACTATCTGTGACTCGTGTTGTGAGTTGTAAATGTTGACTCATGAAGTGAAATTATTTGTTCATGGTCAGTGACATATGCATAATTTGGTTGGTCACTGTGCATTGTAGCCACACTGTGCCACTACATATTGAAGGTATTTGTACTTGCTAGTCGATAACTAGTATTCACAAACCATTATCTTCCACCCTGGCCATTTGTGACTCGTATTATGAGCCGTCAAAGTTTACCACACGTAGTGACATTATTTGGTCATGGTCAGTGACATATGTCTACTTTGGTTGGTCATCGTGCATGGTATCCACACCGTGCCACAACGTATTCAAGCTCCTTGTGCTTGCTATTTGATACTTGGTGTTCCCAAACCATTGTTTCCCCCTTTGACCATTTGTGACTCGTGTTATGAGGTGTCAACGTTGACCACACACAGTGGATTTCTTTGGTCAAAGGCAGTACATATGCCTACTTTGGTCGGTCATTGTGCATGGTAGCCACACCGTGCTACTACTGACTGAATGTTGTTGTACTTGCTAGTTGGTATCTAGTATTCCCAAACCATTGGTTTCCCCTCTGACAATACGTGACCCATGTTATGGGTTGTCAACGTCGACCACACATAGTAAAATTATTTGGTCATGGTAATTGGGACATGCCTAATCTGGTTGGTCATTGTGCATGGTAGCCACACCGTTCCACTGCTTGTTGAAAGTCTTTGTACTTGCTAGTCAATAAATAGCAAAAGGTTTCTCCCTTTGACACCGGGTCGGTTTTTGTTGATTTGTTACGTGTAGGTGCCTTCACTGGAATACTCCCTCCCACCCCCCTAGAGGGATGTTCTGTGGTCGACCTGGAGGACAGATTTGCGACCGCATTATGACACCCTCCCTACCCCCCCACGGCTCAGGCTCAAATGTAGAGTTGAGGTATCACAACACGGCTGTCCCCCCCCCAGGTCGCGGGCCTATTCTATATTGCGCGTACAAGGATTCAAATCCAGGACCTACCGGTCCATAATCTAACTCTATAAGCACTAAGCCAACTCACATGGTGTTCATATGATGTCCAAATGACATTATGAGGGTTCCTATGGGTAAAGGGTATAAAAGAAGGGGTGTAAGACTAGAGGGTAGATTTCAAATGTATGAATGATAACAAAGTTAGTTTAATCATAAAAATTTGACGCACACGTAATTTCAAAATTTGCAACTTCGAGCTTGAACAACATCTCAACCATTGCTCTGATTGACCAGCCGTAAGAAGGAAAGTTGATTACACACAGTGAAACATTTTTTATGATATTCAGTGACACAAGCATACTTTGGTTGGTCATTGTGCATGGTGGCCACACCGTGGCACCACTTATCGAAGGTCTTTGTACTTGCTAGTCGATACCGAGTATTCCCAAACCATTGTTTCTCCCTCTGCCCATTTTTTACTTGTATTATAAGTTGGGAACGTTGACCACACACACTAAACTTCTTTGGTCATGAGCAGTGATGTATGCCTACTTGGATAGGTCATTGTGCACGGTAGCCACACCGTGCCAATACATACAAAAAATCTTTGTACTTGCTAGAATATACACAGTGTTTTCAAACCATGTTTTCCCCTCTCATCATTTGTGACTCATGTTATGGATTGTGAAAATTGACCACCCATATTAAAGTTCTTTGGTCATGGTTAGTGACATATGCATAGTTTGGTTTGTCACTGTACGTGGTTACCACGCCGTGTCACTATGTATTGATTGTCTTTGTGCTTTCTAGTAGATAGCTAGTGTTCCCAACCCATTGTTACCCCCCTTTGACTATCAGTGACTGGTGTTGTGAGTTGTCAACGCTGACCACATGAAGTGAAATTCGTTGGTCATGGTCAGTGACATATGCATACTTTGGTTGGTCACTGTGCATGGTAGTCACGCTGTGCCACTATATACTGAAGGTATTTGTACTTGCTACTCGATAACTAGTATTCACAAACCATTGTCTTCCACTCTGACCATTTGTGACTCGTGTTATGAGCTGTCAAAGTTTACCACACTTAGTGACATTATTTGGTCATGGTCAGTGACATATGCCTACTTTGGTTGGTCATCGTGCATGGCGTCCACACCTTGCCACAACTTGTTGAAGGTCCTTCTGCTTGCTAGTCGATTCCTGATGTTCCCAGACCATTGTTTTCCCCCTCTGACCATTTGTGATTTGTATTATGAGCTGTCAACGCTGACCACACACAACGGATTTCTTTGGTCAAAGGTAGTACATATGCCTACTTTGGTCGGTCATTGTGCATGGTAGCCACACCGTGCTTATACTGATAGAAGGTCGCTGTACTTGCTAGTTGAGAACTGATATTCACAAACCATTGTTTCCCCCTCTGACCGATTGTGAATCGTGTTATGGTTGGTGAATGTTGACCACCCATATTGAAATTCATTCTTCATGGTCGGTGACATATACCAACTGGACCCCGATTGCAGAAGAAAATCCGGTTGCAAATCAAAACCGATCGCAAAGCAACATCAGGCTGCGAATCAAAACTTGGTCGCAAACCAACATCCGATTGGAAATCAACATTCGGAGTGGTGCGAACTGGTTGCTGCGTGGTGCGAACTGGCTGCGGCGTGGTGCGAACTGGTTGCGGAGTGGTGCAAACTGGTTGCGCGGTGGTGCGAACCGGCTGCAGAGTGGTGCAAACTGGTTGCGGAGTGGTGCGAACTAGTTGCAGAGTGGAGCAAACCGGTTGCGGAGTGGTGCGAACTGGTTGCGAAGTGGTGCGAACTAATTAGGGGTTGGTGCGAACTGGTTGCAGAGTGGTTGGAACTGGTTGCGGAGTGGTGCGAACTGGTTGCGGAGTGGTGCAAACTGGTTGCGGAGTGGTGCGAACTAGTTGCAGAGTGGAGCAAACCGGTTGCGGAGTGGTGCGAACTGGTTGCGAAGTGGTGCGAACTAATTAGGGGTTGGTGCGAACTGGTTGCAGAGTGGTTGGAACTGGTTGCGGAATGGTGCGAACTGGTTGCGGAGTGGTGCGAACTTGTCGCGGAGTGGTGCGAACTGGTTGCAGAGTGGTTGGAACTGGTTGCGGAATGGTGCGAACTGGTTGAGGAGTGGTGTGAACTGGTTGCGGAGCGCTCCAAACCGGTTGCGGAGTGGTGCGAACCAGTTGCGAAGTGGCGCGACCTGGTGGCGAAGTGGTGCGAATTGGTTACGGAGTGGTGCAAACTGGTTGCGGAGTGGTGGAAACTGGTTGTTGAGTGGTGCGAACTGGTTGCGGAGTGATGGAACTGGTTGCGGAGTGGTGCGAACTAGCTATGGAGTGGTGCGAACTGGTTGCGGAGTGGTGTGCACTGGTTGCGAAGTGGTTCGAACTGGTTGCGGAGTGGTGCGAAATGGTTGCGGAGCTGTGCGAACTAGTTGCGAGGTCGTGGGAACTGGTTACGGAGTGGTGCGAACTGGTCGCGGAGTGGTGCGAACTGGCTGCGGAGTGGTGTGAACAGGTTGCGGAGTGGTGCGACCTGCTTGCGGAGTGGTGCGAACAGGTTGCGGAGTAGTGCAAACTGGTTGCGGAGAGGTGTGAACTGGTTGCGGAATTATGCGAACTGGTTGCGGAGTCGTGCCAATTGGTTGCGGAGTGGTGCGACCTGCTTGCGGAGTGGTGCGAACAGGTTGCGGAGTAGTGCAAACTGGTTGCGGAGAGGTGTGAACTGGTTGCGGAATTATGCGAACTGGTTGCGGAGTCGTGCCAATTGGTTGCGGAGTGGTGCGACCTGCTTGCGGAGTGGTGCGAACAGGTTGCGGAGTAGTGCAAACTGGTTGCGGAGAGGTGTGAACTGGTTGCGGAATTATGCGAACTGGTTGCGGAGTCGTGCCAATTGGTTGCGGAGTGGTGCGACCTGCTTGCGGAGTGGTGCGAACAGGTTGCGGAGTAGTGCAAACTGGTTGCGGAGAGGTGTGAACTGGTTGCGGAATTATGCGAACTGGTTGCGGAGTCGTGCCAATTGGTTGCGGAGTGGTGCGACCTGCTTGCGGAGTGGTGCGAACAGGTTGCGGAGTAGTGCAAACTGGTTGCGGAGAGGTGTGAACTGGTTGCGGAATTATGCGAACTGGTTGCGGAGTCGTGCCAATTGGTTGCGGAGTGGTGCGACCTGCTTGCGGAGTGGTGCGAACAGGTTGCGGAGTAGTGCAAACTGGTTGCGGAGAGGTGTGAACTGGTTGCGGAATTATGCGAACTGGTTGCGGAGTCGTGCCAATTGGTTGCGGAGTGGTGCGACCTGCTTGCGGAGTGGTGCGAACAGGTTGCGGAGTAGTGCAAACTGGTTGCGGAGAGGTGTGAACTGGTTGCGGAATTATGCGAACTGGTTGCGGAGTCGTGCCAATTGGTTGCGGAGTGGTGCGACCTGCTTGCGGAGTGGTGCGAACAGGTTGCGGAGTAGTGCAAACTGGTTGCGGAGAGGTGTGAACTGGTTGCGGAATTATGCGAACTGGTTGCGGAGTCGTGCCAATTGGTTGCGGAGTGGTGCGACCTGCTTGCGGAGTGGTGCGAACAGGTTGCGGAGTAGTGCAAACTGGTTGCGGAGAGGTGTGAACTGGTTGCGGAATTATGCGAACTGGTTGCGGAGTCGTGCCAATTGGTTGCGGAGTGGTGCGACCTGCTTGCGGAGTGGTGCGAACAGGTTGCGGAGTAGTGCAAACTGGTTGCGGAGAGGTGTGAACTGGTTGCGGAATTATGCGAACTGGTTGCGGAGTCGTGCCAATTGGTTGCGGAGTGGTGCGACCTGCTTGCGGAGTGGTGCGAACAGGTTGCGGAGTAGTGCAAACTGGTTGCGGAGAGGTGTGAACTGGTTGCGGAATTATGCGAACTGGTTGCGGAGTCGTGCCAATTGGTTGCGGAGTGGTGCGACCTGCTTGCGGAGTGGTGCGAACAGGTTGCGGAGTAGTGCAAACTGGTTGCGGAGAGGTGTGAACTGGTTGCGGAATTATGCGAACTGGTTGCGGAGTCGTGCCAATTGGTTGCGGAGTGGTGCGACCTGCTTGCGGAGTGGTGCGAACAGGTTGCGGAGTAGTGCAAACTGGTTGCGGAGAGGTGTGAACTGGTTGCGGAATTATGCGAACTGGTTGCGGAGTCGTGCCAATTGGTTGCGGAGTGGTGCGACCTGCTTGCGGAGTGGTGCGAACAGGTTGCGGAGTAGTGCAAACTGGTTGCGGAGAGGTGTGAACTGGTTGCGGAATTATGCGAACTGGTTGCGGAGTCGTGCCAATTGGTTGCGGAGTGGTGCGACCTGCTTGCGGAGTGGTGCGAACAGGTTGCGGAGTAGTGCAAACTGGTTGCGGAGAGGTGTGAACTGGTTGCGGAATTATGCGAACTGGTTGCGGAGTCGTGCCAATTGGTTGCGGAGTGGTGCGACCTGCTTGCGGAGTGGTGCGAACAGGTTGCGGAGTAGTGCAAACTGGTTGCGGAGAGGTGTGAACTGGTTGCGGAATTATGCGAACTGGTTGCGGAGTCGTGCCAATTGGTTGCGGAGTGGTGCGACCTGCTTGCGGAGTGGTGCGAACAGGTTGCGGAGTAGTGCAAACTGGTTGCGGAGAGGTGTGAACTGGTTGCGGAATTATGCGAACTGGTTGCGGAGTCGTGCCAATTGGTTGCGGAGTGGTGCGACCTGCTTGCGGAGTGGTGCGAACAGGTTGCGGAGTAGTGCAAACTGGTTGCGGAGAGGTGTGAACTGGTTGCGGAATTATGCGAACTGGTTGCGGAGTCGTGCCAATTGGTTGCGGAGTGGTGCGACCTGCTTGCGGAGTGGTGCGAACAGGTTGCGGAGTAGTGCAAACTGGTTGCGGAGAGGTGTGAACTGGTTGCGGAATTATGCGAACTGGTTGCGGAGTCGTGCCAATTGGTTGCGGAGTGGTGCGACCTGCTTGCGGAGTGGTGCGAACAGGTTGCGGAGTAGTGCAAACTGGTTGCGGAGAGGTGTGAACTGGTTGCGGAATTATGCGAACTGGTTGCGGAGTCGTGCCAATTGGTTGCGGAGTGGTGCGACCTGCTTGCGGAGTGGTGCGAACAGGTTGCGGAGTAGTGCAAACTGGTTGCGGAGAGGTGTGAACTGGTTGCGGAATTATGCGAACTGGTTGCGGAGTCGTGCCAATTGGTTGCGGAGTGGTGCGACCTGCTTGCGGAGTGGTGCGAACAGGTTGCGGAGTAGTGCAAACTGGTTGCGGAGAGGTGTGAACTGGTTGCGGAATTATGCGAACTGGTTGCGGAGTCGTGCCAATTGGTTGCGGAGTGGTGCGACCTGCTTGCGGAGTGGTGCGAACAGGTTGCGGAGTAGTGCAAACTGGTTGCGGAGAGGTGTGAACTGGTTGCGGAATTATGCGAACTGGTTGCGGAGTCGTGCCAATTGGTTGCGGAGTGGTGCGACCTGCTTGCGGAGTGGTGCGAACAGGTTGCGGAGTAGTGCAAACTGGTTGCGGAGAGGTGTGAACTGGTTGCGGAATTATGCGAACTGGTTGCGGAGTCGTGCCAATTGGTTGCGGAGTGGTGCGACCTGCTTGCGGAGTGGTGCGAACAGGTTGCGGAGTAGTGCAAACTGGTTGCGGAGAGGTGTGAACTGGTTGCGGAATTATGCGAACTGGTTGCGGAGTCGTGCCAATTGGTTGCGGAGTGGTGCGACCTGCTTGCGGAGTGGTGCGAACAGGTTGCGGAGTAGTGCAAACTGGTTGCGGAGAGGTGTGAACTGGTTGCGGAATTATGCGAACTGGTTGCGGAGTCGTGCCAATTGGTTGCGGAGTGGTGCGACCTGCTTGCGGAGTGGTGCGAACAGGTTGCGGAGTAGTGCAAACTGGTTGCGGAGAGGTGTGAACTGGTTGCGGAATTATGCGAACTGGTTGCGGAGTCGTGCCAATTGGTTGCGGAGTGGTGCGACCTGCTTGCGGAGTGGTGCGAACAGGTTGCGGAGTAGTGCAAACTGGTTGCGGAGAGGTGTGAACTGGTTGCGGAATTATGCGAACTGGTTGCGGAGTCGTGCCAATTGGTTGCGGAGTGGTGCGACCTGCTTGCGGAGTGGTGCGAACAGGTTGCGGAGTAGTGCAAACTGGTTGCGGAGAGGTGTGAACTGGTTGCGGAATTATGCGAACTGGTTGCGGAGTCGTGCCAATTGGTTGCGGAGTGGTGCGACCTGCTTGCGGAGTGGTGCGAACAGGTTGCGGAGTAGTGCAAACTGGTTGCGGAGAGGTGTGAACTGGTTGCGGAATTATGCGAACTGGTTGCGGAGTCGTGCCAATTGGTTGCGGAGTGGTGCGACCTGCTTGCGGAGTGGTGCGAACAGGTTGCGGAGTAGTGCAAACTGGTTGCGGAGAGGTGTGAACTGGTTGCGGAATTATGCGAACTGGTTGCGGAGTCGTGCCAATTGGTTGCGGAGTGGTGCGACCTGCTTGCGGAGTGGTGCGAACAGGTTGCGGAGTAGTGCAAACTGGTTGCGGAGAGGTGTGAACTGGTTGCGGAATTATGCGAACTGGTTGCGGAGTCGTGCCAATTGGTTGCGGAGTGGTGCGACCTGCTTGCGGAGTGGTGCGAACAGGTTGCGGAGTAGTGCAAACTGGTTGCGGAGAGGTGTGAACTGGTTGCGGAATTATGCGAACTGGTTGCGGAGTCGTGCCAATTGGTTGCGGAGTGGTGCGACCTGCTTGCGGAGTGGTGCGAACAGGTTGCGGAGTAGTGCAAACTGGTTGCGGAGAGGTGTGAACTGGTTGCGGAATTATGCGAACTGGTTGCGGAGTCGTGCCAATTGGTTGCGGAGTGGTGCGACCTGCTTGCGGAGTGGTGCGAACAGGTTGCGGAGTGGTGCAAACTGGATGCGGAGTGGTGCGAACTCGTTGCAGAGTGGTGGGAACTGGTTGCGGAGTGGTGGAAACTGGTTGAGGAGTGGTGCGAACTCGTTGCCGAGTGATGCGAACTGGTTGCAGAGTGGTGCGAACCGGTTGTGAAGTGGTGCGATTTGGTTGCAGAGTGGTGCGAACTGGTTGCAGACTGGTGCAAACTGTATGCTGAGTGGTGTGAACTGGTTGCGGAGTGATGCGAACTGGTTGCAGAGTGGTGCTATTTGGTTGCGGAGTGGTGTAAACTGGTTGCGGAGTGGTGCGAACTGATTGTGGAGTGGTCCGAACTGGTTGTAAAGTGGTGATAAGTGGTTACGGGGTGGTCCGAAATGGTTGCGGCGTGGTGCGAACTGGTTCCGGAGTGGTGGGAAATGGTTGCGGAGTGGTGTGAACTGGTTGGGGAGTGGTGCAAACTGGTTGCGGAGTGGTGCGAACTGGTTGCGGAGTGGTGGGAACTGGTTGCGGAGTGGTGCGAACTGGTTGC
>SZWC01026062.1:0-13671 GCA_023375785.1 Penium margaritaceum
TCCCTCCCACTCAGCCCCATCCTTCTTGTGCAGTGCCTCCTTGAGGCTCCTCTTGCGCGAACCCAGTCCAAATGCCCTTGTCGGCATCGTATCTTTTTGTCCTTCTTCGCACACGGCTGCTCGTGCGGAGCTGTTGAGGCGGTTGTTCTTGTTGCTATCCCCTTTCGGCGCCATCCTCTCCAAGCGCCTGCTCCCCCTCTCTTGGAGACCTTGGAGACATCGGTCGACTCCCCGCCTCCACGTCCATCTCTGGTGCTTCGGATTCTTCGTCCGAACTGGCCGGAACATATTCTGCCGGTTGCACATCCCTCAGGCAATCCTCTCCGGCTGGTGCTGCTGCGAGGACGTCACCCTCATTCACGTCCTCCGGCGTCTCCCCCTCAAGGAGTGGCATCCACTCCCCCCTCTTGGAGAGACCTGCCTCCTTGTCTGTCCAACGGTTTTTCTCGTCGAACATGACGTCGCGACTCCGCACAATCTGCTGCCTCCTTGGGTCAAAGAGCCGGTACGCCTTGCTTCCGCTCTCATATCCAAGGAAAATACACCGGCGGGTACACGGGTCCAGCTTACTCCGTCCCTTACGTCCCTGTACCATTGCATGTGCAACACAACCAAACGTGTGGAGGTGACCCACCGCCGGCTTCCTCCTGCTCCACACTTCTTGTGGCGTCTTCCACGCATTGCTCTCCTTGTCCTTCAGCGGCTTGGTCGGCATGAGATTCATGATGTACGCTGCTGTCCTTGCCGCCTACGCCCAATACCGTTGTGTAAGGCCAGCGTCGCTCAACATGGATCGCACCATGTTAAGGATTGTGCGATTCGCTCTCTCTGCGACGCCATTCTGTTGTGGGGAGTATGGAGTTGTTTTCTGCCACTCAATCCCCTTGCTCTTCATCCACCCAAGGCACCCCGCATATTCACCGCCGTTGTCACTCCGGAACGCCTTCACCTTCAACTCTGTTTGCCGCTCCACATCAGCCACAAACTCTTGCATGCACGTAAGGACCTCACTCTTTCACTTCATTGGGTAGAGGTAGAGTTTCCGGCTGTGGTCATCGATGAAGGTGAGGAAGTAGCGAGCTCCGCCGATGGAGCTCTCAAGCGGTCCACACACATCTGTGTGTACCACGGCCAGTTTTGCCGATGCACGCGTCCCCTTGGCGACAAACGGCAGCCGAGTTGATTTGCCAATGATGCATGGCTCACACACGGTCTCCTTGGTTCCATCAAGGCCGCTGATTTGGAGACCCCGCACCACTTCCCTCTTATCCATCTCCTTCACGGTCAATGGAGAAATGTGGCAAAGTCGGCGGTGCCATAGATCCAAATCTCCTCCATCCTTCGTTGCAAGGTTGGCGGCGTTGGACCCCACCCGGCTGCTGAGGATCTTTGCGCATAGCAGGTACAAGTCGTGCTCCCTCTTAGCACGCGCAATAACCTCACTTTTGCCTTCTTTGCGGATGACGGCCTCCTTCTTTGTGAAGAGCACCTCAAGTACCTTGTCAGTAAGGCGGCTGACGGAGAGCAGGTTTGCCCCAAAGTTAGGCATATGCAGCACATCATAGATTGTGCTCGTGACAGGTTTTCTATCCACAATTGACTCAATGCGGACGTTACCCTCACCGGCGGCCACCTCTGTTTTTCCATTGGCCACCGTCATGCGTCTCTCCGAGGTGCCGTAGGTGACAAATGCCGCCCTGTTGTATTGCGTGTGGCGGCCTGATCCGGAGTCGATGACGGCAACTCCCGGATCCTTCAAGTTGGTGGACTTGTACTCCATAAGGGCGTGCTCATCTTTCTTCCCACCCCGCTGCGACCGATCTGTTTTCTTCTTAGGACAGTTGTGCACGTAGTGGCCCTCCTTGCCGCAGTTGAAGCACTCCCCCTTCTTGTCACCCTTCTTAGTGCCCTGTTTGGCACCCTTCCACTTGTCGCCTCGGCCTCCACTTTGAGGATGAACCGTGTAAGCTGAACTTGATGCCGCTGCATTCTCTCAACCGCCACATCGCATCCACTCATTGCGCACGTACTCAGCAACCTTCGGGTACTTAAGCTCGTCGGAAGGCCAGCCACCAAGGACTGTGATCATGGGACTCCAACTGTCCGGCAAGGCCTGAAGGAGGATCATAGCTTGCAACTGAGAGTCAACCTCCCAACCTGTGGCCACGCACTCCGCTGCGAGGGACTCAATCTGCTGCATGATCTCCATGATGTTGTCGCCTTCGTTGGCTCGGAGGGTGACGAGCCGTTTGAAGATGAAGAGCTGATTGGCAAGGTTGCTTGACTGGTAGATGGAGCAGAGTTTTGACCATGCGTCCGCGGCCAGGGTGCATCCTTGGATGTGCCCAAGTTGTGGTGGGCATAACGCGGACACAAGGAGCGCCAATGCCTTTTTGTTGCGCTTCTTGTATGCCTCCTTCACCTCAGCCGTTGCAGTCTCCGGCGGAGCAGTCTCATCACCTTTTNTGCTTCTAGTAGGAGGGAAGGTGTCCAGAAGACCAAGACACCTCTAGATGCCTTGTAGGACAAGTCACCCCTTCTAGAAGGTGTGCCACCTTCCTGGACCCTCACCTGGCCTTCTAGAAACTTAAAGAGGAACTCTAGAGATTGAGCTAGCTTCCTGGCATCTATTTTCCACCTCCCTTGAGGCAGGGCAGAATTTCATCTTGTGGGACTTGAACCCGGGCCCCTGCCTCTAGAGGTGGACACCATTAACCACGAAGCCACTAAGGCTTGTCTTTTTGGTGTTCCTTTTTGGAGTCACTCCTGCCATGGTGAGGAGCATCATTCCAACACAAATAATCACCAAGATGTTGGTACCAAGAGATCGATGGCTTCATGGCACAACTTGGCTTTGAGCACTTTGAGCTGGATCACACCGTGTACATGTGGTGCCGCAAGTAGCTCCATCTGATCTTTGCTCTCTATGTGGACAACCTCGTTCTGTGCTCGATCGACAAACCGAGCCAATAGTGGCTAAAAGAGGAGCAAAGTGCAAGATTCTAGATGTCGGACATAGGGGAGCTGGAGTACTACCTCAGGGTGAGCATCACATAGAACCAGAGGATGCACACGCTTGATCTAGGGAAAGCCAAATACGTGGCTGAGCTGCTGAAGCCGTATGTCATAGAGGACTGCAAACCATTTCGCAGTCAGGTCCCCATGATCTATGAACTAAGAGCGGTGATTATGTTTCACCAAAGAGAAGAGCGAGAGGATATGGCAGGGGTGTCCTACCAATCTGCGTCGGCCAGCCTCATGTAAGCCATGGTGGCTACTCAACCAGACATGGCCTACACGACGGGCCAACTGAGCAGGTACGTGGCCGATCTAGGACTACTACATGGGAAAGCGGTCAGGTGTATCCTTCACTCCCTACAGGCGACGCGGCACACATGCTTGAGCTGTGAAGGCAAAGGACGGTCCGACCCTTTACATCTTGTCTACTACAGGGATGTAGAATACGCTGGTGATGTGGAGATGGAACCATGCACATCCAACTACGTGTTATTCCTTGCACATGTAGCGGTCTCATGGTGTAGCAGAAAGCAGGACTGTGTCACCACCTCCACAATAGAGTCGGAGTACATCGCGTTGGCCGTAGCGTTCAAGGAGGAGGTGTGGCTTCGCACGTTGCTGGGGGATTTGGGCATCATGTAGCAAGGGCCAATGGTGATGCTAGAGGATGAAGCACATCAATGTGCATTACCATCACGCATGAGACATGGTGGAGACAGAATATGTAGTGCTACAGCACTGCAGCACATGCCACATGATTGTACATAACTTGACCAAAGCACAACCAGTCGATCGTGTCAGTGAATCCGTGTGGTGTGGTCCTGAAATTTTTCTGATCCAACTCTAGTGGTTCACGTCTTCTGTTTTGGGCGAATCAGAGGGTGAGCTTTCTGGTCGCCTCACACTATGTGAGTAGGAATTTAGAGAGTCATTTTGCAAAGGGAATAACATCATTTTGCGTTTGTTTTTAGTGTGGAAAGAACAGTTTTGGGGCTATTCATGAGCTTTCCAACACACCGCGTGCAATATGGTCAAGTGTAGCCCAAGTTATGCTTGTCGAAGCGTAGGTCTCACCCGCCACCAAAATGCCTAGCGCCTCCATGGTGCACACTCGCTGTGGCGCCTTCCTTCACAAGCGAAGCGCCTTCCCCAAGGCGCAAATCCCATTTCACATCTTGTAGGGATCCCCTGCATTGCTTCCATGCACCTTCCTCACTTTTGGGTCGAGTTTGGTGCTTGGGTGTGCAAAGTTTCAACACCTGTCCGCGAACCTAAAGTCAGAATTTTGAGTAAGTCCCCGAGTAACAAAACATACTTCTGAGATTCGAACGCCGAGCCAGAATTTTGGCCAAGTCTCTCAGTAACTGTTGGCCGGATGGTGATTGTGCACCCTGGAGGGTCCCTAGCAATGGTTGGTTCACACCACCAACTGTTTTTGGAGAGACTGAAACTGTGGAGGCAACTAGTTCCAAGGATGGCAGAACACTGGTCAGAGAGTGAGGCAATAGTTTTTGGCTTCAATTGACTGGGAATGAACACTTTTATCAAGGTCCATAAGCAGTGGAATTTGATCGCCACTGATCTAATCTTTCCAGAACACCAAAGCATGCCAGATTTGGAGTTTCCTAGCCAATTCTATGGCTTCTAGAGTGACCCTTGGTAGGCTGTCCTTTTCCCAACTAAGAAGGCATCCCGTCCATCCTCTAGAAGCTTCTGTCCCTTCCTAAATTCCTCAGCTTGATTCTAGTAGGAGGGAAGGTGTCCAGAAGACCAAGAAACCTCTAGATGCTCTGTAGGACAAGTCATCCCTTTTAGAAGGTGTGTTACCTTCCTCGACCCTCACACTGCCTTCTAGAACCTTAAGGAGGGATCATAGAGGTTGAGCTAGCTTCCACGCATCTATCTTCCACTTCCCTTGAGGCAGGGCAGAAATTGATCTTATGGGAGTTGAACCCGGGCCCCTGCCTCTAGAGGTGGACACCATTAACCACTAAGCCACCTTGGCTTGTATTTTTGGTGTTCCTCTTTGGAGTCACTCCTGCCATGGTGAGGAGCATTACTCCAATAATCTCCCCCTTGCGCATTACCCATGGCAGTCATCCATGCTCAGCCTGCAACTGAATAGCCTTTCTCCTCATGGGAGGCGAGCTTGTATTTTATTGCTCCCTTCCACTCAGCCCCATCCTTCTGGTGTAGTGCCTCCTTCATGCTCCTCTTGCGTGAAGAAGATTTGTGCAAACCCAGTCCAAATGCCGTTGTCGGCATCATACCTTTTTGTCCTTCTATGCACACGGCTGCTTGTGCAGGACTCTTGAGGTGGTTGTTGTTGTTGCTGTCCCCTTTTGGCGCCATCCTCTCCAAGCGCCTGCTCCCCCTCTCTCGGAGACCTTGGAGACATCGGTCGACTCCCCGCCTCCACGTCCACCTCCAGTGCTTCGGATTCCTCATCCAAACTGACCGGAATAAAGTCTGCCACTCGCCCATCCCTTGAGCAATCCTCTCCGGCTTGCGCTGCTGCGAGGACATCACCCTCATTCACGTCCTCTGACGTGTCCCCCTCAAGGAGTAGCATCCACTCCCCCTGCTTGGAGAGACCTGCCTCCTTGTCCGTCCAACAACTTTTCTCGTCGCACGTGACGTCACAACTCCGCCCAATCTGCTACCTCCTTGGGTCAAAGAGTTGGTACACCTTGCTTCCGCTCTCATACCCAAGGAAAACACACCGGCGGGTGCGCGGTTCCAACTTTCTCCATCCCTCACGTGCCTGCACCATCACATGTGCAACACAACCAAATGTGCGGAGGTGACCCACCGCCGGCTTCCTCTTGCTCCACACCTCTTGTGGCGTCTTCCACGCCTTGCTCTCCTTGTCCTTCAATGACTTTGTCAGCATGAGATTCATGATGAACGCTGCTATCCTTGCCGCCTCCGCCCAATACCATTGTGAAAGTTCGGCGTCGATCAACATGGATCGCACCATGTTAATGATTGTAAAATTTGCTTTCTCTACGACGCCATTCTGTTGTGCGGAGTGTGGAGTTGTTTTCTGCCACTCAATCCCCTTACTCTTCATCCACCCACAGCACCCCATATATTCACTACCGTTGTCACTCCGGAATTCCTTCACCTTCAACTCTGTTTGCCGCTCCACATCTGCCACAAACTCTTACATGCATACAAGGACCTCACTCTTTTGCTTCATTGGGCAGAGGTAGAGTTTCTGGCTGTGGTCATCGATAAAGGTAAGGAAGTAGCGAGCTCCGCCGATGGAGCTCTCAAGTGGTCCACACACATTTGTGTGTACCACAGCCAGTTTTGCCGATGCACGCGTCCCATTGGCCACAAACAGGTGCCCCATTGATTTTCCAATGATGCATGGCTCAAACACGGTCTCCTTGGTTCCATCAAGGCCGCTGATTTGGAGAACCCGCACCACTTCCCTCTTAGCCATCTCCTTCACTGTCGATGGAGAAATGTGGCAGAGTCCACGGTGCCATAGGTCTAGGTCTCCTCCATCCTTCGTTGCAAGATTGGCGACGTTGGACCCCACCCGGCTGCTGAGGATCTTTGTGCATAGCAGGTACAAGTAGTCCTCCCTCTTGGCACGCGCAATCACCTCACCTTTGCCCTCCTTGCGGATGACGGCCTCCTTCTTTGTGAAGAGCACCCCAAGTCCCTTGTCAGTAACACGGCTGACGGAGAGCAGGTTTGCCCCAAAGTTGGGCATATGCAGCACATCGTGAATTGTGCTTGTGACAGGTTTGTCATCCACAATTGACTCAATGCGGACGTTACCCTCACCGGCGGCCACCTCTGTTCTCCCATTGGCCACCGTCCTGCGTCTCTCCGAGGCACCGTAGGTGACAAATGCCGCCCTGTTGCATTGGGTGTGGCGGCCTGATCCAGAGTCAATGACGGCAACTCACGGATCCTTCAAGTTGGTGGAGTTGTACGCAATGAGAGCGTGCTCATCTTTCTTCACGCCCGGCTGCGAATGATCTATTTTCTTCTTGGGACAGATGCACGTGTAGTTGCCCTCCTTGTCGCAGTTGAAGCACTCCCCCTTCTTGTCACCCTTCTTGGTGCCCTGTTTCGCACCCTTCCACTTGCCGCCTCGGCCTCCACTTTAAGGATGAACCGTGTAAGCTGAACTTGATGCCGTTGTACTCTCTCGACTGCCACGTCACATCAACTCATTGCGCACGTACTCAACAACCTTTGGGTACTTCAGCTCGTCGGAAGGCCAACCACCAAGGACTGTGATCATGGGACTCCAACTGTCCGGCAAGGCCAGAAGGAGGATCATACCTTGCAACTGAGAGTCGACCTCCCAACCAGTGGCCACGCACTCCGCTGCGAGCCACTCAATCTGCCGCATGATCTCCATGACATTGTCGCCTTCATTGGCTCGGAGGGTGATGAGCCGTTTGACGATGAAGAGTTGATTGGCAAGGTTGATTGACTGGTAGATGGAGCATAGTTTTGACCATGCTTCTGCGGCCAGGGTACATCCTTAGATGTGCCCAAGTTGTGGCGGGCATAACGCGCACACAAGGAGCGCCAACGCCTTTTTGTTGCTCTTCTTGTATGCCTCCTTTACCTCAGCCATCGCAGTCTCCAGCGGAGAAGTCTCATCACCCTTCACAAGCTCAAGCAATCCCTTGTCGTCCAGGAAGACCTCAAACTGCCACCTCCACAAGTCAAAGCCTGTCCCATCAAACGGAAGGACAGCGCGGCTGCTCTCTTGCTCGCAGGTTGCCATGTCTTGCTGTTGGAAGCGTGAAATCAAGCTGGCTTTGAACCCCTTAGAGGCATGGGCCTATAACCCTTTCTTGGCCTGAGGGTGAGTGTGCACCCTGGAGGGGCCCTAGCAGTGGCTGGTTCACACCACCAACTGTTTTTGGAGAGACTGAAACTGTGGAGGCAACTGGTTCCAAGGATGGCAGAACACTGGTTAGAGAGTGAGGCAATAGTTTTGGCCTCAATTGAATGGGATTGAACACTTTTATCAAGGCTCACAAGTAGTGGTATTTCATAACCAATCACCTAAGCTTTCCAGAACACCAAAGCATGCCAGATTTGGAGTTTTCTAGCTGATTCTATGGCTTCTGAAGTGACGCTTGGTAGGCTGTCCTTTTCCCACCTAGGAAGGCATTCTTTCCTTCCTCTAGAAGCTTCTGCCCCTTCCTAGATTCCTCAGCTTGCTTCTAGTAGGAGGGAAGGTATCCAGAAGACCAAGACACCTCTAGATGCCTTGTAGGACGTCACCCCTACTAGAAGGTGTGCCACCTTCCTGGACCCTCACCTAGCCTTCTAGAACCTTCAGGAGGAATTCTAGAGGTTGAGCTAGCTTCCTGGCATCTACTTTCCACTTCCCTCAAGGCAGGGCAGAAATTGATCTTATGGGAGTTGAACCCGGGCCCCTGCCTCTAGAGGTGGACACCATTAACCACTAAGCCACCTTGGCTTGTCTTTTTGGTGTTCCTTTTTGGAGTCACTCCTGCCATTGTGAGAAGCACTACTCGAACAGTAACAGACTGTACTACAGAATCCAGTGGATTATCCACCAGACGCCGCGGCAGACCTTCCGGAGTAAAATCTCCAGATGGAACTTTTGTTAGTCTGTTCGGTTGATTATCCAGCGGAAGTCGAGTTGCGGCCGGCTCTCAGAGCCAACGCACACAACCCAATTTCGGAAGCCCGTATCTCCCTCATTACTTGTCCGATTCCAATGAAACAACCTCCACCGGATTCAGCAACTCATCAAATTTTAGGGTAATCATCCATTTTAGCAGCCGAGCAATCCATAAGCTGCTAAATCCTCTGGCGAGGATTTTCCTCTTTCTGGCTGCTTATTGACGCCTCCCGGCGCCACACTTGGACATGCGAATGGGCAGCTTTTCAATAGATTGGCACATCATGAGCGTGGCCACAGATGAGACGACCAGCTATGAAGGACTAAATGATGCAGCAAAAGATGCGTGTGAGAAAGCAGGAGCAAGGGGCATAACAGGTGCAAGGGGAAGAACGTTGTATTAATCCCCTTAGTATGCCGGGGTGCGACACTAGAAGGCGTTGACAAGCCACTGGAGGAGGAAACATCCTCTTATTTTACTCTAGCTACATTAAATGTCCTCCAAATCCAGGTTTAATTGAAGTTCCTGAAATTTGACAAGTTGTTGAATCCGCTTGAATCGGACAACTAACAAGGGAGATATGGGCTTCCATAGTTGGGATGTGTGCGGCGGCACGGGGAGTCGGGCGCGCTTTGACTACCAGTAGAAAATCTGCTAGAATGAGTAACAAAGTTACATATGGAAAAATATCCTAAAGGACTAGGGATGTTTATGAATCATTATAATCATATGTTATCTAACAGAGCGACTGCGTATTCGCTCCGTTCCATAACCTGCCAGAAGTCAGTAGTACAAGCTGTTACTCGAGGACTTGGTCAAAATTCTGACTGCAGGTCCGCGGACAGGTTCCGAACCATGTCAAACCCCATGACCAAAGTCGATGATTGACTCATGAAAATCAACCCAGAAAGTACAGAAGGAATGGCCACTGCATGTAGGGACATCTGTGCCTCCGGAAAGGCATTTTGATGGGTCCTTGATGGGTCCATCATTCGCTCCGCCAACTGAGCGGCAGGCTTGGTGTGCTGTGCTTTGGCTGACGTAACAGGAGCTATGGTCAACCAAATAGCACGCAGTTTGATGTGTTGGGAAGCTTGAGAATAGCCGTACAACTCGTCAGCTCGTCTATGTCAAAAAACTAATGAAATATTTTGTTTTTCTCTTTGCATAATTGAATGTGTCGGAATTCTTTTCAACTCCGACAAACATAGCATGAGACAACTAGAAAGCTCATGCTTAGACTCAAAACTCAGAAAAAGAAATGTCGCAAACAAAATGAATACCCGTTGGGGCACGTTGGAACTGCCACAAACAGTAGTGGTTTTCTGATAGTCCGTACCAAGATGAACCTGTCTGTGATGCTTCTGGAGCCGCTGGACAAGGATCTTAACCAGGCGTGCAGACAAGGTATTGGGGAAATCAATGCAAGTGATGAAGAGTGATTGTGGCAGCTCATGCAAGGTGCAAGGGAGCGAATCGCTGAATATATTTGCCCATTGTTCACTGTTGTAGGACGGATCAGGAATGCTCTAGCCCTCGTGGAAGTGTGACCCCTGGATCCCTTATAGGGTACTCAACTATGTTCTGTATCTTGTGATGTATGGCTTGTGAATACACCATGTGGATGAATGGTGAGTTTGTCCATTTTATTCATTCGGCCAAGTGAAAGGTCTTGAGTTCAATCCTGGCCCCATGCACATCTTTTGTATGAAAGAAGCTTCAAAGAAATAAACTTTGTAGCAGCTTGTAAGCTGCATGATTGGTCTACTACCTTGGCACTATGATCTGTGTGAAGCCCACAGCGCAATTCTATTGGTGATGTGGCTAGATCAAGCCATTGCTCAGGAATGTGCTTTTGCGTTATAGGACTAGACAGACATCGATAAGAGAACTTATCTTGCATGCTCATCAATTAATCCTTGGTTGATACTCTCTTCCTTATTGACGACTTGAGCTCTTCTTGAGATGTTGTGCTAAGGCCTTAGTAATCTTGAAGGTCAAGTGTATGCCTGATTATTTTTGGGGTCCATAACATATGCCTGTAAAGGAAAAGGTGTAAAAACCAATGATGACATGCAGAGGAATGCCGAGCGTCATCTCCCTTGGTGGCATAGAAACCGAGTATAGAAGAGACTGGCTAGAAAAACCACAAGATGGTGGTTTTGGAGGTAAGACTACCATGCCCAGGGGCAAATGGTATCAAGAGGCTGCATACAAAACGATGTCTCCCTGTAGTGTAGAAGAAACCTAATGGGGCAAATAGCTGGGGAAACCATATGGTAGTGGTCCCGGCTCCTGCATCATCATACCCGAGGGAAGCAGATGATGGAGGTGAGAAGAAAGAATGCAGTGTCTAGCTGGTTGAAAAATACTCTAAGCATGAGAATAACCACATGGTGGTCGTGGTTGCGGCAGCATCATGTCTCTCGGTGACTGAAATTTGTGGTAAGCATGGAGAAAGCTGTCTCTTGGTGGTATAGAAATAGACCACAAGAGGCTGAAACTTGTGTAAATTAGAAGACAGACTGTCTCGCATGTTCAATGTGCTTAAGTTAGGTAAAAGGGAGAATGAACCTGAACAACAAAAAAAACCTTTTCATGGTATGGGGTACCCTTCCTCGGATATGTCTGGAAAGTACCCCTTGTGTACTCATTTGCCTGTGCTTCTTGAATGCCCCTCAGTTTTTTTTTTTCTTTCTTCCCTCTTTTTCATTTTTTGGCGGTACGTTTGTTGGCCGCCTCAATCCCACAGCGGCCAGGTCTGGGAGGGAGAGCACCCAAGAACTCATGGGTTCTCATCGCTTGAGCCACCCTCTTTTAGCATTCGCAAACCCACCCCAACCCAATCCCCCTGCCCTCATCCACGCCACCTCATCCCTCGCCCACATCAATGGCAGAGCGGCAGGCAGCTGACCACACCCAAAACAGCATGGGTCATCCTCCCAATGCAACCAACCCCTCTTGGTGTGCGCACACCCATCCCAACCTGCCCCCCCTGCCCTCGTCCGCGCCACCACACCTTGTACCCATAGCAGCGGTAGAGCGGCGGGCGGCTGACCGTACCCTGAATGGCGTGGGCCATTCTCTCACCACAGCCACCCCCTTTTGGCATTCACAAAACCACCCCAACCCACCCCGCTACCCTCGTCCGCGCCACTTCACCCTGCACCCACAGCAGCAAAGGGTAGCTGACTGCTCCTAAAACAGCGTAGGCCAATCTCCCGCCAAAGCCACCCCCCTTTTGTTGGAAATAGAATCTAACAAGACAAAGTCTCTCGGAGACTATGTTAGGTCTCAAGAACGGTTCAGGTTCTGGACCAAACCAAATTGACAAAAAGGCTCCCCAACACTAGCCCTTCAGGGTATCTTCTAATAAAGTGGCATGTGTCATTTGCGTCCGGCTAGCAGAAAGAAGCCATTGCTGAGCTCCTTTGTCCTGTTCTCCTTGTAAATGCCGAGGAGGTTCATTCCCTTGAGTTAACCCAGAGCATTCTATTCATCATGTTTTCCTTCGTTTCTGCAGCTTCGCCGTTGTGTCCTTGCTCTACTCGCCTATCGCTCATTCCTTCCTCGCCATCCACTCTCAGCTCTTGCACCTGCTCCTCTTCGCTTTGTCACTTTCATTCCTTTGCTCAACTCTCCCTCCCATCAACGCTGTCCTCTTGCCATTAACCATTCTCTCACCACACTCCTGTCTACTCAAGCTTTTGACCTCAACTCCCGCAACCCGCGTGTCGTCCTTTCCAGCTAACTCCCTGCATTGCCTTGCTGCTCCTTGCCTTTGTCAGCTTTTCTACTCCTTCTGTGTCACACTACTTCTACTTGCTTCTGCCTTCACACTCTCTGCTCCTTCCATTCTTTTGACAGAGCATCAGGTGACATTGCCTGGTTCATCCTGACCACGTCATCACTTCCTCACTTTGACTACCGTCCTCTGTCAATCGCACTTCCTCGGCCATCGTCTGTCCCCACTACGGCTCTCCGCCTCCCAGCTTCATCTGCAGCTGACGTCAGCAACATTGTTTTGATTGCTACTCAAGCCTCGGTGGTTCTCATTGCTGTGACAAAGTCCTGCATCCAATTACATGCCCGTGGCAATGCCCAGCACTTCTCCACCATCAACAGCCTAGAGCAGCTCTTGAGCCGCTCTCTGCCGCCACCTTCACATAAGCTTCTTGCCGTCTCTCCAATTTTCACCATCCGCCTGCACTTCTTGTCTCTAACCACATTCTCTGCAGATTTCTTCACCCTGCTTCCTTCACCTCTACTCCTTGTCAATGCGCCGGATAGCAACGGTCTAGAAAACGGGTCCCGACATGGGAGGCCGCAAACCGCTCTTGGTATTGCAACCAAGATAACATATCACCCTCCAACGAGGGATCCACACTTTAGGTTCATTTGGTTTGCAACCTCACGAAGTCCACATGTTGGTCTTTAGTGTCTACCTTTGGTTGGACACTCTGTGAGGAGTCTCAAAGGCAAGAACTGTAAATGGATGCATGCGAGGTACAGGCTTTTAAACTTGTGGAGCTTTGCTAAAGCTTCTGCTTGTAGTGGCTCCACTAGAGCCGACCTCAACCTACATTCCTACTTGGCGCGTCCTTAGACCGCCAAGTGTCATCCTCAAGGCAGGCTCGAGTAAGCTTCCTAGAAGCTTCCTGTCCCAGTTTTGGCCACAAAGAAAACTGCGACTGTTGCGGGGTTTGAACCCGCGACCTCTGGTTTGAGACTCCGATGCCTAATCAACCAAGCCAAAAAAGGTATGGTTCCTATGATGAGGCACAGGTGACATACCCATTATGGGCAGTGCATTCCTGGCCCATCTGAGAACAGACCAAGGGGACATACTCCATAGAGCAGTGCATGCCTTGTCTGTATGTGTAGCTAGCCAGCTAGGCAGTGGACAAGGTGCATACTATTTCAACAAATCTCTCCCTTGTACCTCTGTCCATCTGTCCCTTGCTCGGCTCCATCAATGCCTTGGAGCTCACCCTTCCTCTGCCGCACTCCTCATGCC
>SZWC01026062.1:13833-33352 GCA_023375785.1 Penium margaritaceum
TGGCCCATCTGAGAACAGACCAAGGGGACATACTCCATAGAGCAGTGCATGCCTTGTCTGTATGTGTAGCTAGCCAGCTAGGCAGTGGACAAGGTGCATACTATTTCAACAAATCTCTCCCTTGTACCTCTGTCCATCTGTCCCTTGCTCGGCTCCATCAATGCCTTGGAGCTCACCCTTCCTCTGCCGCACTCCTCATGCCCAATCCACGAATGCCTGCATAATGCAAGTCGCTGTCCAGCGGCTTGGTCATGCAGTCAGCAAGCATGCTCTTTATTCCGCATTGCTGTAAGTCCACCACGTTCTCATGACCAGGTCACGTGAGTAGTGGTAACGTATGTCGATGTGCTTCGTTCGCCGGGAGATGCTCTCATCTTTAGCCATCGAGATGGTGCTCATGTTGTCCACGTGTACGATCGTGGCGTCCTTCTGTGGCACTGTCATTTCGCCAAGCAGGCTGCGGAGCCATTGAGTCTCCGTGCACACCTCAGACAAAGCAACGTACTCTGCCTCAGCTGTGGACACGGAAACACAATCCTGCTGGCCCATGAGATGGCAGCGCCATTCAAGATGCACACGTATCCAGAGGTGGATTTCCTGTCGTCAAGATTTCCTCCGCAGTCAGCGTCGGTGTAGCACTTTAGACGAAAGGGGTCTGTTCCTTCTTGGCCTCCAAGGACGCGGCCCATGTGACGTGTCTTCTGCAGGTAGCGCAAGATGCGCTTGACTCCCTGCCAATATTGTGGCCGAGGGTTGGCCACGAATCTGCTCACTTGTCCCACAGCATAGCAGATGTCCGGACGAGTCCCTACGTTGGCGTACATGATGCTACCCACGGTGGACTGGTAGGGGATGTCTTGCATCTCCCTTTGTTTTGCTTCATTGCTTGGCGACATGGAGGCCTTCAGCTTTGTGTCGGTCGTCATTGGGGTGCTGACAGGTTTGCAGTCTTCCATCTGGTAGCACTTCAGTACCTCACCAATGTATTTGGTTTGGTTGAGTTCGATGGTGCCTGCTGCTCGGTTGCCGTGGATGGCAATCCCGAGGTAGTACTTGAGAGGACCCATGTCCTTCATCTTGAACCTTATACTGAGGTCAGACTTCAACCCATCCAGTAGCTCGACCGAAGACGAGCAGATGATCAGATCATCCACGTACAGTGCAACCAGCATCAACCCTCTCCCATCATCGCGCACGTACATGCTCGGGTCATTCTGGCAATGCGCGAAGGAGAGGCCGGTCATGAAACCGTCCATCTCTTTGTACCGCATCCTTGGGGCCTGTTTCAGCCCATAGAGCGCTTTCACCAACTTGCACACCTTGCCCTTGGGAGCTTCGACTCCTTCGGGCACCTCCATCAGCACTTCCTTGTCAAGCTTCCCATAAAGGAAAGCTGTCNGGAGCCCGGGCGTTGAGAGAACCCCTTAGCCACTACCCTTGCCTTGAACTTGTCGATGTTGCCGTCTTGCTTCTTCTTCACTCGGAGGACCCACTTGGATCCCACCACGTGGGCCTTGTCGGGTCTATCCACCAGCACCCACGTGTCGTTCTTGGCAATGGATGCGAGCTCGCTATCCACTGCCTCCTTCCACTTGACCGCATCTGGGCCATTCATGGCCTCCGCCACTGTGGATGGCTCTCCCTGAGCCATGCACGACCAGCTAAGGCCGGTCCAATCATCCTCATACCGCAAAGGTGCTCTATTTGGTTGCAAACTGCGCCGGGGTAGTGGTGCCGCTTCTTGCTTTGGTGGTGGTGCTTCCACAGGTGGTGGTTTGTCGTCGTCGTCGTCGTCAGAAGAGTCGTCAGACTCCAAGTCAGACTCGGAAGCCTCGGACGCCTCGGTATCCGCGTCCATGTCAGATGCTGCATCATCCTCCGTAGCCACTCTCCCATTCCCACCACCTGCTCGCAAGGCGAGCCAGTTGTCGGGTGCTTGGTCTCCGGACTCAAGNCGTTCTCGGCAATGGATGCGAGCTCGCTATCCACTGCCTCCTTCCACTTGGCCGCATCTGGGCCATTCATGGCCTCCGCCACTGTGGATGGCTCTCCCTGAGCCATGCACGACCAGCTAAGGCCGGTCCAATCATCCTCATACCGCAAAGGTGCTCTCTTTGGTCGCAAACTACGCCAGGGTAGTGGTGCCGCTTCTTGCTTTCGTGCTGGTGCTTCCACAGGTGGTGGTTTGTCGTCGGCGTCATCGTCAGAAGAGTCGTCAGACTCCAAGTCAGACTCAGAAGCCTCGGACGCCTCGGTATCCGCGTCCATGTCAGATGCTGCATCATCCTCCGCAACCACCCTCCCATTCCCACTACCTGCTGGCAAGGCGAGCCAGTTGTCGGGTGCTTGGTCTCCGGACTCAAGCAACACTATCCACTCTCCCGCTTTGGGAGTGAGGGTCGGGTCCAGCATCTCTCCCTTTCCAAGGGTGCGTTCGTCGAACACGACGTCCCGGCTCCTCACGAGCTTGCCTGCTGCCTGGTCCCAAAGCCGATAGGCTTTGTGTGACGTGTCGTACCCAACCATGATGCACTTCTTGGAGCGTGCGTCGAGCTTGCCTCCACCTTCTCCCGACTGGATTTTCACCCATGCAGTTGACCCGAACACCTTCAGATGAGATGCGTTGGGTTTCTTTCCCGACCATGCTTCCTGTGGGGTCTTCAGCTGCTTGTNGGTAGTGGTGCCGCTTCTTGCTTTGGTGGTGGTGCTTCCACAGGTGGTGGTTTGTCGTCGTCGTCGTCGTCAGAAGAGTCGTCAGACTCCAAGTCAGACTCGGAAGCCTCGGACGCCTCGGTATCCGCGTCCATGTCAGATGCTGCATCATCCTCCGTAGCCACTCTCCCATTCCCACCACCTGCTCGCAAGGCGAGCCAGTTGTCGGGTGCTTGGTCTTTGGACTCAAGCAACACTATCCACTCTCCCGCTATGGGAGTGAGGGTCGGGTCCAGCAGCTCTCCCTTTCCAAGGGTGCATTCGTCGAACACGACATCGTAGCTCCTCACGATCTTGCCTGCTGCCTGGTCCCAAAGCCAATAGGCTTTGTGTGACATGTTGCACCAAACCATGATGCACTTCTTGGAGCGTGCGTCGAGCTTGCCTTCACCTTCTCCCGACTGGATCTTCACCCATGCAGTTGACCCGAACACCTTCAGATGAGATGCGTTGGGTTTCTTTCCCGACCATGCTTCCTGTGGGGTCTTCAGCTGCTTGTCCTGCTCCTTTCCACGCTTCCGCAAGGCGGTCGCTGGTGTGAGGTTCAAGAGGTAGCAAGCCGTTGATGCTGCTTCAGCCCAAAAGCGAGGTGGGAGCTTGGCGTCGAAGAGCATGCTTCGCACCATGCCGAGTAGGGTCTGGTTCATCCTCTCGGCAACGCCGTTGCTTTGGGGGTTGTAAGGGGTGGTTTGCTCGTGGCGGATGCCATGATGCTTGAGCCAAGGCTTGCATGCCTCGTACTCACCCCCGTTGTCACTTCGGAGCGCCTTCACCTTCTTGGACGTTTGCCGCTCCACCATGGCAACGAACTCGAGGAGCTTCTCCTTGACCTCTCCCTTTGTTTTGAGGAAGTAGATCCACGACTTGCGGCTGTGGTCGTCAATGAAGGTCAGGAAGTACTTGCTTCCTCCGTTAGACGGTGTGCGGAAGGGTCCACATACGTCACTGTGTATCAGTTCCAAGACGTGCTCCGTTTGTTGACCTCCTCTCCCAAACAGCATCTTCTTTGCCTTTGCTTGAAGGCATGGTTCACACAACGTACATCCTTCTCCATGCTTCATGGTGCACCCTTCCATTCCGTGGACTACCTCTTGCTCTTGCATCTTTTGCAGCGTGCTGTTGGCCACGTGGCCAAATCGTCGGTGCCACAGCTCAGCATCAGTGTTCTTGGTTGATATGGCGGCCGCAGCGGTCGCCAGTGGTGCATCCTTCAGCTCCGGTGCCACTGTCTTGGTGGCACATGCAAGTCCCTCATCCGACGCCTTGGTGACTTTGGTTTGAAGCACGTAGAGGCCGTCGACTCTTGGAACTTGAAGCATGAGGTCGTCTTTGGTGTACAGAATTTGGATGTTCTCGTTTTTGAGGGCCACCGCTTCCTTGTTGGTGAACACCGCTGTCATGTTGTTGTCGATGATTTGTGAGACGGACAGCAAGTTGGCTGCAAAGGAGGGCATGTACACCACCTTTTGAAGGTTGACTGCCTTCTCCGTACCATTCACGTTGAACGTGATCACCTTGTCCCCTTCACCCATGGCTTGGACGACGCCACCGTTTGCACACTTGATGTGCATGACAGATTCGGCCATGGAGACAAATCCACCCTTCTCTTTTGATGAGTGGTGGTTGGTGCCCGAGTCAAGGGCAAATGCCCCGGGCCTAACGATCGCTGCGCCCTTCATGGGCAGCCCCCTAGCCATCATGTTGGTGAGCTCCTTCTTCTCCTTTCCACGTTTGTTCCCGCCTTCTTTCTTGGGACTACGGCAGTCCCTAGCCCAGTGCCCAGCCTTGCCACAGTTGTGACAGTTTCCGGGCTTCTTGGAACTCTTCCCGCCACCATTGCCTTTCCCTCCACCACCACCGCTTCCGCTGTTGCCTTGACTGCAGCGAGAGCTTGCACTTTGTCCACCGAAGCGAGAGGCATAGACTGGGATGTTTGCCTCGGCGCCACTGCGTTGCATGGACTCGTTGTGGACGTGTTCGGCGACAGCCTCGTACGTCAGATCTGCTTGCTTCCAACCGCCAAATAGGGTGATCAAGGACCCCCAGTTTTCCGACAACGCCATTAAAAGGATCATGGCACGCATGTTGGAGTCGAGATTCCATTCCATTCGCTGGACCTCTTGCAGCATGTTGTCGAACGACTGCAAAAATTCGGATATCGATTCTCCTTCGCTCACCCTCATCGACATCAACCGTTGGAAGATGAAGAGTCGGTTTGCTAGGGCATTCGATTGATGCACGCGTGTGAGTTTTGCGTAGGCCTCGGCAGCCAACGTGCATCCTGTGATGTGGGAGTGATGAGTCTCATTGATGGACGTCACAAGAATGGCGAGAGCCATGTTGTTCTTCATCGTCCATGCTGCAAGGTCAGCCGCATGCGTCGTCACGGTCGCATCGGCTGGTGCTATCTTGGTCCCTTTCAGGATGTCAAGGTAGCCACGCACGTTCATGACAATCTCAAACTGCCATTTCCACAAGGGAAAACCTGTCCCCGTGAATTCGGACATACCCGCCTCAAGGCGGGCTGGAGTCGGATCCGCCATTTCTTGCGCTTGCTTGTCTTTTATGCTTCGCTGCTACTCTGCTTCGTTGAGGCCGATCAGGCTAATGAGGTTGCTGACTGCGACTGTTGTCAACGGTGCAGTTGATTCCGTTGCATACCCCTCCCGCCGATGATCGCCTAAGGCGATGGTGCCGTCGTGAGAGAACGGACTCGGGGTCGTACCACCTTCTAAAAAAAAGGGGGTAGAGCTTAATCCCGTTGGGGCTCGAGGGTCTTGTCCAACATGGATAGAGTGATTCCTCGTCCCCTTGTCCGCCACGTGTGCGCACCCTACCTGAAGAAGCCGATGTAGCCGATGGAGCACATGGAGCCGTCTGATGGTCGTGTCCCTGTTGTACCTGTGCGTCTTGTAAGACCACGCGCTAGTCGGTCTTGGAAGCGTGCCTTAGAACCAGAAGTGTGGGCCCATAACCCTTTGTCAATGTGCCGGATAGCAACGGTCTAGAAAACGGGTCCCGACATGGGAGGCCGACAACCGCTCTTGGTATTGCAACCACGATAACATATCACCCTCGAACGAGGGATCCACACTTTAGGTTCGTTTGGTTTGCAACCTCACGAAGTCCGCATGTTGGTCTTTAGTGTCTACCTTTGGTTGGACACTCTGTGAGGAGTCTCAAAGGCAAGAACTGTAAATGGATGCATGCAAGGTATAGGCTTTTAAACTTGCAGAGCTTTGCTAAAGCTTCTGCTTGTAGTGGCTCCACTGGAGCCAACCTCAACCTACATTCCTACTTGGCGCGTCCTTAGACTGCCAAGTGTCATCCTCAAGGCAGGCTCCAGTAAGCTTCCTAGAAGCTTCCTGTCCCAGTTTTTGCCACAAAGACAATTGCGGCCGTCGCGGGGTTGGAACCCGCGACCTCTGGTTTGAGACTCCAATGCCTAATCAACCAAGCCAAAAAAGGTATGGTTCCTATGATGAGGCACAGGGGACATACCCATTATGGGCAGTGCATTCCTGGCCCATCTCAGAACAGACCAAGGGGACATACTCCATAGAGCAGTGCATGCCTTGTCTGTATGTGTAGCTAGCCAGCTAGGCAGTGGACGAGGTGCATACTATTTCAACACTCCTAACTACTTCAAATTGACCAAGTGACATGGTGGCCTCTCCGCCATCATTTCTATCTCCCACATCACCTTCTTGCTCCCGCACTCCTCCATCTTCCATAGAAATCTCTTTCTCCGCCATCAACTTCATAAGCATCATCCGCGTCTTCTACCCACTTCCTCCTGTGCATCGCACATCTATCCCCCGAGCCGCCCTTTTGCACTGTCTATCTCTTTGTTCGCATAGGTAGAAAAACAATGCTCTGAGACAGGACATCAGACACCACCAGTCTTCCTGCTTGTCGGTCTCGAGCCAACTAGGGAACAAGCTGTCATTCTCCTGATCCCTGCAATGTCTTCGCTTCTCCCAAACCGCCCTCCTTGGAGTATAACTGTTCTCTCTGTCAGGATATTTGACACCACTAGTCTTCCTGCTCGTTGGTCTCAAGCCAACTAGGGGCACAAGCCATTACTCTCATGAAAATCAAAGGAACTCCCTGCTCCATGAGCATCTGCCACATCTACTTCATCTTCATCAACCGCAAAGCCTCATGTGCTGCTTCATCTGCATTGCCTTCTCCCGCATCATCAGCTTCGTCATCTGTTTCATCAGCTTCCTCACCTCCTTCATCTACTTCAGCATCATCATCCTTCATCCTCCGTAGCGCACGTGGTTTGGCCCCTCTGTCCATCTTCATCCTCAATCTTCCATCCTTCCGCTATTGTCATCATCATCCGCTCAGCACAAGGATCCACCCGGTCAAACCGCCAATGTCGCGGCAACTTGCGCTCACGCCGTGGCTGGCCCCTGCGCCCAGTTATTCTTCTCAGCTTCATCCTCAGCTTTCATCAGCATCTGTGACAAGCACAAGGATCTGCACAAGCCAGCTGCCAATCTCCCCGCGGCCTACACCCACGCTGGCAGCAGATTTCTTGCAACACGTTGGCTTCCGACTTCCCCTTGGTGCATCTCTTCTCCCCTAATCAACAGCAGCACACGTGGTTTCACCCATGCTCCCAGTTCATCGGCCATCCACCACTCCTCAGTCATCAACAATCATCATCCCTAGTCTGGCAGAAGGGTCCACCCGGTCCAATCACCAATCTTGCAGTGACCTGCTATTGAAAATTCCCCCCTCAGCATGCCCAAGTGTGGTGATGGGAAGCGCCATCAAGCCTCCAGTGAGAGGAAAATCCTTGCAGTAAGATCTACAGGCTCAATGATTGCTCGGATCCTAAAATGGAGGATTTCTCCTAAAGGTTTACAAGTTGCTGAATCCGGTGGAAGTTCTTTCACCAGAATCGGACAAGTAACGAGGAAGATATGAGCTTCCAAAGTTGGGGTGTGTGCAGCGGCACCAGAATCCACCCGGGACCCGACTTCCGGTGAATAATCGACCGGACCAAGTAACAATTTTCCATCAGGGAGTTTTGCTCTGGAAAGGCTGCCAAAGCGTCCGGTGAATGACTTGCCTCCTTTCAGTAGTACAGTTTGTTCCTGAGGGACTTCTCCAAAACCGTGGCTCCACGTCCAAAACTCAGTAGTACGTTCTATTACTTGGGGAATATCAAAATTCCAGCCGCAGGTCTGTGAACATCACCAAACTCAATGATTAACTCATTGAAACACTTGGCGGTCTAAGGAAGCGCCAAGTAGGAGTGTAGGTTGAGATTGGCTCCAGTGGAGCCACTACAAGCAGAAGCTTTAGCAAAGCTCTGCAAGTATAAAAGCCTGTACCTTGCATGCATCCATTTACAGTTCTTGCCTTTGAGACTCCTCACAGAGTGTCCAACCAAAGGTAGACACTAAAGACCAACATGCGGACTTTGTGAGGTTGCAAACCAAATGAACCTAAAGTGTGGATCCCTCGTTCGAGGGTGATATGTTATCTTGGTTGTAATACCAAGAGCGGTTGGCGGCCTCCCATGTCGAGACCCATTTTCTAGACCGTTGCTATCCCGCGCATTGACAAAGGGTTATGGGCCCACACTTCTGGTTCTAACGCACGCTTCCAAGACCGACTAGCGAGTGGTCTTGCAGGGCGCACAGGTACAACAGGGACACAAAGATCGGATGGTGCCAATCTGTTCCATTGGCTCCAGCGGCTCCATCGGCTTCTTCAGGTAGTGTGCGTGCACGTGGCGGACTAGGGGACGAGGAACAGCTCTGTCCATGTTGGAAAAGACCCTCGAGCCCCAATGGGATTAAGCTCTACCCCTTTTTAGAAGGTGGTACGACCCTAAGTCCGTTCTCTCATGACAGCACCATTGACTTAGGCGATCATCGGCGGGAGGGGTATGCATCAGAACCAACTGCACCTGTGACAACGGTCGCAGTCAGCAGCCTGATAAGCCTCATCGGCCTCAACAAAGCAGAGTAGCAGTGAAGCAAAAAAGATGAGCAACCGCAGGAAATGGCGGATCTGAGTCAAGCCCGCCTTGAGGCGGGTATGCCCAAATTCATGGGGACAGGTTTTCCCTTGTGGAAATGGCAGTTTGAGATTGTCATGAACGTGCGTGGCTACCTCGACATCCTAAAAGGGACCAAGACAGCAGCCGCCGATGCGACGGTGATGACGTATGAACCTGACCTTGCAGCATGGACGATGAAGAACAACATGGCTCTCGCCATTCTTGTGCTGTCCTTCAACAAGACTCAACACTCCCACATCACAGGATGCACGTTGGCTGTCGAGGCCTATGCAAAGCTCTCACGCGTGTATCAATCAAACGCCCTAGCAAACCGACTCTTCATCTTCCAAAGGTTTATGTCGATGGGGATTAGCGAAGGAGAATCGATACCCGAATTTTTGCAGTCGTTCAACAACGTGTTGCAGGAGTTCCAGCAAATGGAATGGAATCTCGACTCCAACATGCGTGCCATGATCCTTCTAATGGCGCTCGCGGAAAGCTGGAGGTCCTTGATCACCCTATTTGGTGGTTGGAAGGAGGCAGATGTGATGTACGAGGCTGTTGCCAAATACGTCCGAAACGAGTCCATGCGACGTAGTGGCTGTGAGGCAAACATCTCAGCCTATGCCTCTTGCTGCGGTGGACAAGGTGCGAGCTCTCGCTCCAGTCAAGGCAACAGCGGAAGCGGTGGTGGTGGAGGGAAAGGCAATGGTGGGGGGAAGAGTTCCAAGAAGCCCTGCAACTGTCCCAACTGTGGCAAAGCTGGGCACTGGGCTAGGGACTGCCGTAGTTCCAAGAAAGAAGGCGGGAACAAAGGTCAAACGGAGAATATGGAGCTCACCAACATGATGGCTAGGGGGCTGCCCATGAAGGGCGCCGCGATCCTTAGGCCCTCGGCATTCGTCCTTGAATCGGGCACCAACCACCACTCATCAAAAGAGAAGGGTGGATTTGTCTCCATGGCCGAATCTGTCATGCGCATCAAGTGTGCAAACGGCGGCGTCGTCCAAGCCATGGGCGGAGGGGACAAGGTGATCACGTTAAACGTGAATGGTGCGGAGAAGGTGGTCAACCTTCAAAAGGTGGTGTAGATGCCCTCCTTTGCAGCTAACTTGCTGTCCGTTTCACAAATCACTGACGACGACATGAGAGTGGTGTTCACCAACAAGGAAGCGGTGGCCCTAAAAAATGAGGACATCCACATTTTGTGCACCAAAGACGATCTCATGCTTCAAGTTCCAAGAGTCGACGGCCTCTACGTACTTCAAACCAAAGTCACCAAGGCATCGGATGAGGGACTCGCATGTGCCACCAAGACAATGGCATCGGAGCCAAAGGATGCACCACCGTTGACCGTTGCGGCCGCCACATCAACCACGGACACTAACGCTGAGCTGTGGCACCGGCAATTTGGCCATGTGGCCAACAACACGCTGCAAAAGATGCAAGAGCAAGAGGTAGTCTGCGGAATGGAAGGGTGCACCATGCAGCATGGCAGAGGGTGTGCATTGTGTGAACCATGCCTCCAAGCGAAGGCAAAGAAGAAGCCGTTTGGGAGAGGAGGCCAAAGAGCGGAGAACGTCTTGGAACTGATACACAGTGACGTGTGTGCACCTTTCCGCACACCATCTAACGGAGGAAGCAAGTACTTCCTGACATTCATTGACGGCCACAGCCGCAAGTTGTGGACCTACTTCCTCAAAACACAGGGAGAGGTCAAGGAGAAGCTCCTCGAGTCCATCGCCATGGTTGAGCGGCAAACGTCCAAGAAGGTGAAGATGCTCCGAAGTGACAATAGGGGTGAATACGAGGCATGCAAGCCTTGGCTCAAGCATCATGGCATCCGCCAAGAGCAGCCCACCCCTTACAACCCCCAAAGGAATGGTGTTGCCGAGAGGATGAACCAAACCCTACTCGGCATGGTGCAAAGCATGCTCTTCGACGCGAAGCTCCCACCTCGCTTTTGGGAAGAAGCAGTAACAACGGCGTGCTACCTCTTGAATCTCACACCAGCAACCGCCTTACGGAAGCGTGGAAAGGAGGAGGATAAGCAGCTGAAGACCCCACAAGAAGCATGATTGAGAAGGAAACCCAACGCATCTCATCTGAAGGTGTTCGGGTCAACTGCATGGGTGAAGATCCCATCGGGAGAAGGTGAAGGCAAGCTGGACGCATGTTCCAGGAAGTGCATCATGGTTGGGTACGACACATCACACAAAGCCTATCGGCTTTGGGACCAGGCAGGTTGCAAGCCCGTGAGGAGCCATGACGTCGTGTTTGACAAATGCACCCTTGAAAAGGGAGAGCTACTGGACCCGAACCTCGCTCCCAAAGCGGGAGAGTGGATAGTGTTGCGTGAGTCCGGAGACCAAGCACCGGACAACTGGCTCGCTTTGCCAGCACGTGGTGGTAATGGGAGAGCAGCTATGAAGGATGACGCAGTATCTGACATGGACGCGAATACCAAGGTGTCCGGGGCTTCCGAGTCTGACTTGGAGTCTGACGACTCGTCTGATGACAACAACGACGATGACGACAAACCACCACCTGTGGAAGCACCAGCACCAAAGCAAGAAGCCGCACCACTACCCCGGCGCAGTCTGCGACCAAAGAGAGCACCTTTGCATTATGAGGATGATTGGACCCGCCTTAGCTGGTTGTGCATGGCTCAGGGAGAGCCATCCACACTGGCAAAGGCGATGAATGGCCAAGATGAGGCCAAGTGGAAGGAGGCAGTGGATAGCGAGCTCGCGTCCATTGCCGAGAACGACACGTGGGTGCTGGTAGATAGACCCGACAAGGCCCACGTGGTGGGATCAAAGTGGGTCCTCCAAGCAAAGAAGAAGCAAGACGGCAGCATCGACAAGTTCAATACAAGGGTAGTGGCTAAGGGGTTCTCTCAACACCCGGGCTCCGAGTACGATGAGACGTTCGCGCTCGTCGTGACCTTTGCCTCTGTCCACTCTCTCCATGGCATTGCAGCCGCAAAGAACTTGGAGATAGACCAGATGGACGTCAGGACAGTTTTGCTTTATGGGAAGCTTGACAAGGAAGTGCTGATGGAGGTGCCCGAAGGAGTCGAAGCTCCCAAGGGCAAGGTGTGCAAGTTGGCGAAAGCGCTGTACGGGCTGAAACAGGTCCCAAGGATGTGGTACAAAGAGATGGACGGTTTCATGACCGGCCTCTCCTTCGCGCATTGCCAGAATGAACCGAGCATATACGTGCACGATGATGGGAGAGGGTTGATGCTGGTTGCGCTGTGCGTGGATGATCTGATCATCTGCTCGTGTTCGGTCAGGCTGTTGGATGAGCTGAAGTCTGACCTCAGCAAAAGGTTCAAGATGAAGGACATGGTTCTCTCGAGTAATACCTCGGGATTGCCATCCACCGCAACCGAGTAGCAGGCACCATCAAACTCAACCAAACCAAATACATCGATGAGGTCCTGAAGCGCTACCACATGGAAGAGTGCAAACCTGTCAGCACCCCAATAACGACCGATACAAAGCTGAAGGCCTCCATGTCGCCAAGCAATGAAGCAAAACAAAGGGAGATGCAAGACATCCCCTACAAGTACGCCGTAGGTAACATCATGTACGCCATGGTAAGGACTTGTCCAGACATCTGCTATGCTGTGGGACAAGTGAGCAGATTCGTGGCCAACCTTGGGCCACAACATTAGTAGGTAGTCAAGCGCATCTTGCGCTACCTGCAGAAGACACGTCACATGGGCCTCGTCCTTGAAGGCCAAAAAGGAACGGACCCCCTTCGCCTGAAGTGCTACACTGACGCTGACTGGGGAGGAAATCTTGACGACAGGAAATCCACCTCTGGATACATGTGCATCTTGAATGGCGCTGTCATCTCATGGGCCACCAGGAAGCACGATTTTGTTTCCGTGTCCACAGCTGAGGCAGAGTACGTTGCTCTGTCTTAGGTGTTCAAGGAGAGTCAATGGCTGCGCAGCCTGCTTGGCAAAATGACAATGCCACAAAAGGATGCCACGGTCATACACGTGGACAACATGAGCGCCATCTCGATGGCTGATGAGGAGATTATCTCCTGGCGAACGAAGCACATCGACATACGTTACAAGTTCTCACATGACTTGGTCATGAAGAACGTGGTGGAATTGCAGCACTGCGGAACAAAGAGCATGCTTGCTGACTGCATGACCAAGCGGTTGGAGAGCGACTTGCACTATGCAGGCATTCGTGGATTCGGCATGAGGAGTGCGACAGAGGAAGGGTGAGCCCCAAGGCATTGGTGGAGCCGAGTTAGCGACAGATGTATAGAGGTGCAAGGGAGAGATTTGTTGAAATAGTATGCACCTTGTCCACTGCCTAGCTGGCTAGCTACAAATACAGACAAGGCATGCATTGCTCTATGGAGTACATCCCCTTGGTCTATTATGAGATGGGCCAGGAATGCATTGCCCATAATGGGTATGTCCCTTGTGGCTCATCATAGGAACCATACAATTTTGGCTTGGTTGAATAGGCACCAGAGTCTCAAAGGAGAGGTCGCCAGTTCAAACCCTGTGACGGCCGCAATTTTCTTTGTGGCCACAAATGGGACAGGAATCTTCTAGGAGGCTTAGTAGAGCCTGCCTTGAGGATGACACTTGGCGGTCTAAGGACGTGCCAAGTAGGACTGTAGGTTGAGATTGGCTCCAGTGGAGCCACTAGAAGCAGAAGCTTTAGCAAAGCTCTACAAGTATAAAAGCATGTACCTTGCATGCATCCATTTACAGTTCTTGCCTTTGAGACTCCTCACAGAGTGTCCAACCAAAGGTAGATACTAAAGACCAACATGCGGACTTCGTGAGGTTGCAAACCAAACGAACCTAAAGTGTGGATCCCTTGTTCGAGGGTGATATGTTATCTTGGTTGCAATACCAAGAGCGGTTGGCGGCCTCCCATTTCGGGACCCGTTTTCTAGACCGTNGCAAAGCTCTACAAGTATAAAAGCATGTACCTTGCATGCATCCATTTACAGTTCTTGCCTTTGAGACTCCTCACAGAGTGTCCAACCAAAGGTAGATACTAAAGACCAACATGCGGACTTCGTGAGGTTGCAAACCAAACGAACCTAAAGTGTGGATCCCTTGTTCGAGGGTGATATGTTATCTTGGTTGCAATACCAAGAGCGGTTGGCGGCCTCCCATTTCGGGACCCGTTTTCTAGACCGTTGCTATCCGACGCATTGACAGATACGGCATCAGAGTGCGACTGTGCACCTCTGGTGACAGCCGGTGCGGAGGACTCTGATGACAATCAAGCAGATGAGGAGATCCACCGGAAGGATCCGGCGGATGAGGCATCAATGGTACCAAGGCAAGCACTCCCACCGGAGTACACATCAGGCGTGGGTGGAAAATCAACTGGACGCGCCGCTCGTCCGGGCGATGTTTTGCCAGAGCGGGAGAGATTCTGAGAGAGCCGTCTGGTCAATGGTTCACCTTAGCATGCAGATTTAGAGGAATCACAGCAAAGTGACGAAGCACCACCAAAACTGTCACGTCGCAGCAGGAAGCAGCGGAAAGCAAAGAAGCGCTTGGACACAAGCACCTGTCCATCGATCAGCATGACGGAGTGCATGCTGGCTGCATCAACAGAGCCACCACCCGTACAAGAGCCTCTTGCACAGCCCAAAGAGGATCAATGGGATGCAGCCATCAAATCGGAGCTTGCTTCCATTGCAAAAAATGATACATGGGAGCGAGTTGACAGGCCGAAAGTGTCAAAAAGTGCCCCTACCATGGATGTCGTTTTCCGTTTCCTGGTTAGACCACTAGAGAGTGGTTAAATGTGTGATATGATTGCAGATTTGAACTCCCTGAATTTTCCCATACGATCTGGAGCTTTCAGTCGCTCGATTTGGGTGAGAATTCAGAAAGTAAGCCCCATCCGAAGTTCGGGTGGTAGGTGGGTGGAATCTGGGTTCCATCATTGGTGACGGGATAAATCCACCACCGGTGGTCTGAGTTCCACTTCAATGAGCTTCAAAGGCACATGGACCAGAAAGGAATGGATGTAGATGGTCTCCTTGACCAGGACGAGCCTCCCCCCACGTTAGAACGACAGGAAGGTCGCTTCGATAGGCCACCGTCAAAGCGTCTCCCGTCACTCCCGTTCGTGGGCATGGTGGGCGGCTCCACCATGGGTTACTTCATTGACTGTAGCGGGGGCTCTACTGCTCCATTTTGAACGTGCTTGGATGCTTTGGAAAGCTCAGATCACAACCTATAAGAATCTGATGTACAATCACCAAAATAACTAACCATTAACATTTTTCATCCTTTTTTTGTTCCCGCGGTTTGCATTCTTCCAGAATTCTGCTCCCTTGGTGTTGTGGGGACTAAAAGTACACACCTCCCTTGGAAGTCTCTGTGCGCTAAGCAGCCGTGGATACTTAGGTAGATCAGAGCATGCCAGGACAGCAGTTCTTGAAACAGAGATGCCAAGGTTATTGGCTCAAAGTGGGTCTTTTAGACCAAGTTCACAAAGAAAATTGTTAAAGAACAAAAAGCACGGTTGGTGGCAAAGGGATATGCAGAGCGTATGGGCAAGAACTACAATGAGATGTTTTCTTTCATTGACAAATTCATAAGCATCCAGGCAATCCTTGCGGCGGCGGACGCAAAGGACATGGATCTCCACCAAATGGACGTAATCATAGACAAAGATATCAACATGGAGGTGCCAAAGGGTATGGAGACAAGGTGTGCAAGCAGTGGAAGTTCTCGTACGGGCTAGAAAAATCACCCAGATGCTGGTACCAACAGATGGACAGCTTCATGGAACAACTCAGCTTCAAGCGCTGTGAGTCAGATCAAAGTGTGTACGTGAGACAAAAAAAACAGCTCCATAAGATTGTCGCACTCTACAAGGACGACCTGGTTTTGTGCTTGACGGATCCGTCCAGCCCACAGCGGCTAAGAGAGCAGCTCAGTAGCAGATTCCAGATGTCGGACATGGGGGAGCTGGAGTACTACCTCAAGATGAGCATCACGTGGAACCTGAGTACGTGCATGCTTGAGCTGGAGCAGGCCAAGTACGTGACCATGGTGCTCAAGTGGTACAGCATGGAGAACGACAAAGCAACTCGCAGTCCGCTCTCCAAAACTTGTGAACTAATTGCGGTAATGGCGCCGCAGACAGAAGAAGAGTGGGAGGATATGGCAGGGGTGCCCTATTAATCAGCGCTGGGCAGCCTCATATACGCCATGGTGGCGACTCGGCCGCACTTGGCCTATGCGCTGGGCCATGTGAGCAGGTATGTGGCAAATCCAGGGCCACTACACTGGTAGGCGGTCAAGCGCTTCCTCTGCTACCTTGCATGTGACGCGGCATGCGCGCTTGAGTTTCAACGGCAAAGGATAGGGAAAAACCCTTGCATCTTGTCTACTATACGGATGTAGACTACGCTGGCGATGTGGACAAGCGCAAGTCCACATCCAGCTACGTGTTCCTTTTTGCTGGTGCAGTGCTCTCATGGTGTAGTAGGAAGCAAGACTGTGTTGCCACCTCCACACTGGAAGTACACTACATCGCGCTGGCGGAGGCAGTCAAGGAGGTAGTGTGGCTCTGCAGGTTGCTGGGGGAGCTGGGCGTGCCATAGCAGGAGCCTACGGTGGTGCAAGAGGACAAACACCAGCTCCATCTCGCTAACCAACAGCCCAATGCAGCACAGGAGGACGAAGCACATCGACTTGCGTCATCACTATGCACGGGACATGGCCGAAAAGGAGCAGGGGGTGCTGCATCATTACAGCATGCACAACATGCTTGCAGCAAGCTTGACCAAAGCGCAACCCGTGGACCGGCACGCAATGAGCGTGGCCGGGCCTGGGATGACCAGCTTTGATGGGCTTGAGGGTGCAGCAAAAGATGAGTGGGAGCAAGTAGGAGCAGGAAGCATGGCAGGTGCAAGGGGGAGAATGTTGAAGACTTGCCCCTCTTCATGCCCAAGTGCGGCGCCGGGAGGTGTCGGAGATCCACCACCGAGAGGAAAACCCTTGCAGTTAGATCTAGTGGCTCAAGGATTGCTTGGATCCTAAGATGGAGGATTGCCCCTGAATCTGATGAGTTGTTGAATTTGGTGGAAGTTGTTCCACTGGAATCGGACAAGAAACGAGGGAGATATGAGCTTCCAAAGTTGGAGTGTGTGCAGCGGCTCTGGGAGCCGGCCGCGACTAGACTTCTGGTGAATAATCAACCGGACCGAGTAACAAATGTCCATCTAGGGATTTTTCTGTGGAAAGGCTGTCAAGGCATCAGGTGAATGATTTGTAGGATGTCAGTAGTGTAATTTGTTACTAAGAGACAGCCAAAATCCTGGCTGGGGGTCCAAAACTCAGTAGTGCATTTTGTTGTTCTGGGACTTTGTCAAAATTCCGACAGCAGGTCCGCGAACAGGTTTCAAACCAAGTCAATCCCTATTACCAAATTTGATGATTAACTCATCAAAACACACCCGAAAGACGCGAGGGGCACCGTCACTATGTGTAGGGACATCTACGCCTCCTAAATGGCGTTTTGATTGGTCCTTGATGTATCAGGGCGCCTCGACGGGCGACATGGTGTGCGCCGCCATCCGAGCAGCTTAATTGGGGTGCCGCGCTTGGGCTGATGTAACGGGAGCTACTGTGATTCAAATGGCAGGAAATTAAGTGTGTTGGAGAGCTGATGACTAGCCCTACAAATGTTTAGATCATGTCCATGTCCAAAAAATAATGCAAAACTGTATTATTCCCTTCGCAAAACTGACTATCTCTCAACTCCCCTCCACTCCCAGAAACATAGCATGAGGCAACCAGAAAGCTCACGCTTAGACTCTGAACCCGCACAAAAACAGAAAGCCGTGAACTCCAAGTGAAGAACCGTTGGGGCACTTTGGAACTGCCTCCATCTGGGGTCCGGTTTCTGACACCTGCACCCACCCTGATTCTCTCTGCCACGCATGAGGCTTGCCCCTGCGCCAAAGCCATCCTTATCCTACCATTCTTCTCCACTCATCATCCTCTCTACACTCCCTTCTCCGCCTCCCAGGACACAGAGTACAAGCTGTGGCAGGGCTTCGCTATGAGTGGTAGAGTGGCAGTGCCTTCCTTCCTCTCACATCACCTCTCTTTGTCCTCCAGCCTCTTCACATGGCTCTCTCTTGGGAGACATGTGCTGAGCTTAGAGATGATGGAAACAACGTCACTGGGTGGGAAAATCAAGTGCTTACTTTTGCACAATAGACCTCCATCAACCAGTGCTGTATGGCACAGCTCCTCACTGGAAATCATGAACATCTCCGCTCACCATATCGCTCCATTCCAGACTACGACAATGCATTCTTCAAAGTCTACAGTCTGCTTCAGGAGCGCCTCCATTCTTCTTACCTGCATCACCAACTGAAGACAAACTCCATCCCTGAACTGTGGCATCAAATTTTACAAGTGTGGAGAAAACAGTGGATCAAAATCAAGTGTTGGGACAACAACAAATTTCCAGATCTTACTGGAAGAGTATGAGTCCTACAACACACATCCTCCACCTCCATTGCAGAAGACTGGGCACTTCAGGTTTACAAGAGCTCTACCCTGAACTTTTACATGGCTATGGCATCACTAATGCACTTCTTGGAAATCTGACATATCGAGGGCCACAAGTTCTGACAAGGTCCTAACTCAGTACAAGGCTCAGATCAACCAGGAGATCAGGACACAACTTAAACAAGTCCTGGGACACAAACTTCATCAGTTGGTTGATGACTTCCCCACTGACCTCGGGGAAATGTGGAACAACCTATTCATGCACTGTGGAGTAGAGCCCTCTCCCATGTGGGAGGAAGAGTTCTAACACTAGTACAACAGGTCACTCCCTCAAAACCTTGTCAGATTCAGGGCGGGTGTTGGAAATAGAATCTGACAAGACAAAGTCGAAAGACTTTGTCTCGGAGATTATCTGGGGTATCAATAATGGTTCAGGTCCTGAAACGAACCAACTTGACAAAACGGCTCTCCCGCACTAGCCATTGAGACCGAAGTGTCAGGGTATCTTCTAATAAAGTGAAATGTGTCATCCACATCCGGCTTGCAGAAAGAAGCTGTTGCTCACCTCCTTTGTCCAGTTCTGCTTGCAAATACTAGGGATGTTCATTCCCTCAAGTTAACCCAGAAAAGTCTTTCCATCCTGTTTGCCTTCGGTTCCACGGCTTTGCTGCCTTGTCTTTGCTCTCCTTGCCTATCTATCGTTCCTTCCTTGCCATCTACTCTCAATTCTCGCACCTGCTCCTCTTTGCTTGGTCACTTTCATTCCTTCGCTCAGCTCTCCCTCCCATCAATGCTGTGCTCTCACCGCTAACAATTCTGTCACCGCACTCCTGTCTACTCATGCTTTTGAACTCAACTCCTGCAACCTGCTTGTCGTCCTTTCCAGCTAACTCCCTGCATTTTCTTACCGCTCCTTACCTTTGTCAGCTTTTCCACACCTTCTGTGTCGCACTACTTCTGCTTGCTTCTGCTTTCATGCTCTCTGCTCCTTCCATTCTTCTGACACCTTTTGGATTTCTCAAACCTGGCCCAACCTACCCCCCCTGCCCTCGTCCGTGCCACCTCACCCCGCACCCACAGCAGTGGCCGAGCGGCGGGCGGTACACCCTACTCAAAATCCCACCTCCCTGCCCTGGTCCATGCCACCTCATACCCCACCCACAGCAGCGGCAGAGCGGCAGGCGGGTGACATGTCTCCACCTTCCCCTCCCACCATCTCATCCCACCTCAGCTACACT
>SZWC01026063.1:0-21490 GCA_023375785.1 Penium margaritaceum
TATGTATGTATGTATGTATGTATGTATGTATGTATGTATGTATGTATGTATGTATGTATGTATGTATGTATGTATGTATGTATGTATGTATGTATGTATGTATGTATGTATGCATGTATGTATGTCTTTTGTATGCATTGAAAATCCAGTTTATAGTTTCGTAATGAATTTATCAATAGGAGAGGAGCACTTTTTCTTTCTTTTTTGATTTCTAAGGTGGTCGAGGCAGGAGAGGAGCATTGAGCCGTTGATTTCTCGCACAATGTGAGGTGAAAGCAAGAGGCTTAAAAAATGTTCGATATGCCATAAAAAAATATGTGTTAACTAGTTCTAAAAAGATGTCAAGCATCTGAAGGATTGTTAAGGACATAGAGCAAAAACATGGTATTCGTCCTCTCCTAAAGGAGTGCAATGTACTCTCTTTGCCCCAAATCATGATCAAAAGATGCAAAAAATGGGGATAAGTGGAGGTGACTACTACCTTAACATCAAGGGAGTAGGGGAGTTGAATTTGGCCACTCACATGATAATCAATACTGATACGTGCAAAGGTGAGGGGCTCCTTTAGAGTGATGAGGAATGATAGCCTAAGCCTTCATCTTGGTTCATTGATCATGAAATTGTAAAGGCACATTCACTGAAGGAAGTAAAATTCAAAAGGAATTCAGTACATATCTACAATTCTTGCACTATGTGTGGATGAGAAACAAACTTATGGACCATTTCTTTAAAATCTAATCAAGTGTAAAAGGAATAATGATTGCGGGTACATGTGGCGGTAGAGGGAGCTGTGACACTCTAGCCAGTTTGAGTAAAAGATGATACACATAAAATAGTGTATTCTCCATTTAAACAAGGGGATGAGGGAAGGAAACCACGATCGGTCATGCTACAGATCAGACCCACGAGATTGTCAGCAGATTCAGACAATGATCCAAACATGTGTGTTTCCTCGGGGGAACAAAGACAAGTCAAAGATCTAGCCAACATCAACAATCTTTTTCAAAGATATTGCAACAGCCAATGCAATGATATACGTGGGATGCAGATGTTTTGACATGTGTTTTTGATCCTTTCGAATTTCCTACCAAAGGAAACAGAGAAGACGAGCAAAATGTTGGCTTGTAAGGAAGGGGATAAAGGAGGAAGGAGCTTCTCAACCAAGGATGTCATTAGTTTCAACCATTGTTTTTTCCATAGTGAATGGACGAGAGTAATGAACAAGACAGGGTTTTCTTGATGAAGGTTATGAGGGTAGAAGGAGAAAAGAGGGAAAGATTCCTTGTAAAGATGGGTTCATGAGAAGAGGATTTTGGATGCAAACATTGAATTTTTTCATGTCTTTTCATGTTTCATTATGTAATGAAAGAAACAAGGATATTTTTGACAATGCAAAGAGGTAAAGCAAAAAATTGGATGGGTGTTGTTAAATTGGACATGTACAAGGGGGAAATACAAGGTTAACACATATGTACGAAAGATACATGGAAGGTGAGTGAACAAAGATTACGGACTTGTGGTAGAGGAGGAAGCTCAATGGGTTGCAATGGTTTCCCATGAAAACTTTTACGAAGATGTTTTTGTATGAGATACAGGGGTTTGCCCAAAGATGAGAATGGATTTGAAGGAAATGGAGGACCCGAAAAAAACCCTATGCAACACAAGATGTCCACAGGACAGGTGGAAGAAGATGGCCATAGGGAGCTCCTTTCATTCATTCACAATGACAATATGCATGAAGTTGGAGGAGCATGAGATCTACCGTGGTGCATGGAGACCCAAGTACTTGTAGTAATATGAAAAACCTCATAATCTGGCCACTGTCTTTATCATGAGGAGGAGGATGTGAACCAAGTTAACAAATCACCTGACATAACTTCCTAAGAAAGGAGTCAACATTAGGAAGCCAAAAAGCCAAAGCAAATAATCCTTTCACATACATCAAGAGGTCCAAATTAAGAGGGATGAGTTATCGTTGTACCCACACTACAAAATAACTTATCTCGTACGTGTAACTACTCAGATCTAGCAATGTCCCCCCTTTGCACCAACCATCTTCCACATTGTTGCCAAAAAACTACATGAATCCCAACCCCATGGAATCAAACAGCAAAAATCTAGAGAACATCCCTAGAAAATGACCTCCGTTGTATATGTGCTACTGTCCCCTGGTAGTCCTGATCATCAGCTTGAAAAGGCCGTCATTCTCATATTTTAGACATTCCAAAAGTGTGTGAAGTATAACAATTCCCTATTGGCTTGTTGGAAAAAAAGCAAATCATTCTTTTCAGAAAGCATTGATCGCGATATCCTTTTGTTCATTTTACATTTTTGAAAGTCTTTGGTTATCCTTCGTGTTGAAAGGGAACCTTCAAGTCGCACAATCGTTTAGAAGATCACAAAGTCGCGAAGCCATCCATGAAAGGTTTTAGTGGAAGGCATGTTTGAGAGTGTTTGATACTGGATTCTAAATGTTTAACTGATGAAAGTATCGTGAAATGAAGGGGTATCAATGAATCCATCCTTTCCCCCTACAGTGATCTGGGTCCATTGTCACACGGTAAAAAGGAGAGATATCTGAAAAAGAATAAATCTGTTTTTATGAATACCGATCAACAGGTATGGTGTATGTGAATTATTATTCAGGTATTATTCATGTGTTTTTCACATTGTCGCTGGACAAGGAAATCACGGAGCATATACAATACATTCTGATTGTACATCAGAAGACAAAAAAAATCATTCAATGGAAAAGCATCATGATGACTCAAGTTTCGTGGCGGTCCAAGAAAGGCAAGGAAAAAGCTGGACAATCCTTGCCTTTTCTATTTTAAGTGGGAGGAGGTTGATACTCTCCAGTCGGACGAGGTGATTCTTGTTCAAACTGGGGGTTATGGGATTGTTTCCTTCTTCCATATCTCGAGGAATCATACGATTTTCTCTTTCAAAAGAAAGGAGTTGAGTTCACAAGTCACTTGTATGTACGGTGATACGTTTCCTTAAGAATACCTGGCTTCTAGTAGTTGCAAACGAAAGCGAGGGCGATGTGTCTTCATGAACTTTTAACAATCCTAAGTGTCGTTTTCTTCCTGTTGACAGCTGTCTATGTTTAATGAGCAAAAACATGGCACCTCATGTAGCGTGAGTTATCTCTTATTCCTTTTTTTTTTCATTGTGTTTAATGGAAAGATTTTCTGAAGGATATGACTTAGTCTTGCTGTTTTCCCTCTTTTTAGCAATAAAAGCATGTTTGTCTTGACATCCGTGAAGAAACCACCACATATACTGAAAACAGAATAATGTCATGGATTTATTCACCATTCCTTCCACGTAAGACAGAAAAGAAAGGAAAGAAATGATCTCGTGTGTTTTTGAATGAAAACATGTAGAAGAACCATAACATAGATGTTTTTCATTTCTTGCATGATCACAATTCATAACCAAGTGCAACCTAAATGTAGACCATATGCTTGCTTGCTCCTTTTCCTTTGGCCTTTGTTGACATGAAGGATGGATAGAGCTAATCATGAGACCAAGCTACTTGTGTGTGTCATAAGATTACATTTTATGTCATTTGTTGAGTTTTTCAATACAAGTTAAGTGTAGTGTTACTTCACTGTCTAGTGTAGGGTTAGTTAACAGTTTTGGAGAAGAATACATGCATTGTAAGATATTCAAAGGATGTACATTAACTTTTTTTTACCCCATGATGAAGGAATTTCTGTAGACATAAGGATTAAATCTGAGGTAGTTTTAATTCACGTGTGTTTTTTCCACAATTTCCCAAAAGTAGATTTCAGGAAAGCAGTTGTAAGGATTTTGTTCAGCAGTTGTGGCCACACGTTCAATATAAGATTCAGTTAGAGAGTTTAGACATGTTTAACATATCCATTGTTCTACATTACATCTCCTATTTTATTCTATGCTACATTCATTTGACATATCTCAAGACTTTATTTCTAAAGTGGTGAATAATCATAACCATGGGATCTCTGTTTTATTTGATGTTAGGGCTAGATATTTTGGCATCATTGAGGGCCATGATTGAGCATCAGTGCTGGTCTGTTAAAAATCTCCCTCGATTGCACACTCCATATATTGATCTAACAAACAATCTTGTAAGGCCAGCTACTTCTTCCCCCCTGGTACATCAGTTTTGCATGTGGAAGCCGATGGTTTGGGGGTACCATGAAAGTACATGTGGTGATACAATGTAAGATTTTTCTACAATTGTGTCAGTGGGAGGGGCGAAATATGAAACCAATGGGATAGTGACCACGGCCATTTTGTAAAACAAGTAGAGTAGTTTTGCGGGTTTAAGTTGTGAAAGTTTGCAATAGGCAAGTCGATAATGCGTTCCTATTGTTCGTTTTAAAGCACGAACTCAACCAGGTTTGTGAAGGGGGAAGACTATTGTTATAGCCTTCCAATCATGATACTTTCTGGTGGTTAGTTATCCCATCAAAGTTTCTAAGATAACTACGCAAGTTTATAACAGCATCCATCTAGCTATAACCCGTATGTGTGCATGTACACGTCCCTTGCGATCAAGAAGGTCCACAATCCAAATACGTATCGTGCAACTGGGAAGGGGGACTGTGCGGAGTAATGTCCTCTCTATTATTGGGAGGAATGCATAACTTTGAAAGACAATCCCTTTTAATCGTAGGAAGGATTTGGACAGACATTTTGCCATGGAGGAAACTCTTACATGACTTACATTGAAAAATCATTTGAATTTAGACCTTTTTAATTACTCTAAACGATGTTTTGTATGTGATTTCTTCACATTATGTTAAGATGTTGTACATCAAACTATGATTGAACAAGAGTACAAGTGAAGAAAAAGATTTACTAGGAACTTCATATGGAAGCGCTTGTTTATAAACGCATGAAACAGTGTACCGTACTGCTTCATGATTTTCACACACACAGACACAAAAAATAGGGCGTAATCTAGATTTGTTACCTGGAACAATTTCCATGTTGTATTTAATAGTGATGAAATCATCCTTGTCGGAACTGATGAATTTGACATATGTGGAAAATTAGGACGTTTAGCTCGACTACGCACATGAACAAAATTGCCACGTCCTGATGTTTCAGTGGTTTAGCGGTTTTCCAGTGTTGACCGTTGCACTCTTGATTTCGTCACTCGTGCATGCGCCTCGTCCTGACCGTTGGATGGCCTCCGTCGTGGTGGGCCATTGGATTGACGCGCAGAGCGTGCTGGCAGGACCCCAACGTGCCAATGGTGTGTCTCGTGGATTTTGGCTGTTGAAAAGGACCATTCATGCAGTCAAATTGCATCGTCGCTGATTCTCCAACAACCAACCATGTCGCGCCTCACAGCCTTTTTCACTAATGCCAGAATGTTGCTCGTGCCCTCGCTACTCCGAAACCATTCACCCCTCCTCGCCAAGGCCTTGGTCGTCCGTAGAAAAATCCTCTCGCACTGCGGCTTCTGTCCTCCCATCGCCAGCGACAGTCCCCGTTGCCAAGCCTCCGTCCGCCAAGTCCTCTCAGACCCAAGCCAAAGAGCGGCTGCCGGAGAGGGGAGGGAGGATGGTCCTGTCCAATTCAGACAGTGAGCCAGAGCCTGAACTGAACCAGCCGAGGTGCGCATCGGACGGCGAAGAAGACCCGCATGCATTTGCATGTGACGCCATTGAAGATGTCGCCGTGGGTGCTCTTGCTGCCAACCATGTCGCGGAGCGTGTAGCACAAGACAAGGCAGCGGACGAGGATGTCCTCCGTGATCTCAAAGCGGTCCCTGACGCTTTGGTGCCCCTCCCTCCTCGCAAGATCCATCTCCCGAGACGTCGACATCCATGACATCAACTGCAAAGCGCGGTCCCTACATGGACTGGTACACGCTGGGGCACGTGCCCACCACCAATGAGGTCGTGGACAAGTGCAAGTCGTTTCACAAGGCCGTCCTGTACCTCCGCCAGCACTATCGCCTCCCTCGATAGCCTTCCATCTACAAGAAGCTCTCTCCAACCACTATACGTGGGTAGTACAAGCCGGGCACCTTCATCCTCCGTGCCGCCTATGCGCCAACGCTTGCCGTCGCTCCACCTCAGACGATCGAGGAATCCGTGCTCAAAACGGCACGTGTGCAGGGGAGTCGAGGCCGTAAAGGCTACTTGCACGACCACCCCGTGCTGAAAGCTGAAATCATGCGTGCGTTGGAGCTCATGCGTGAGCGTGGAACCCCCCTGTGCTCCGCCACCATCCGTGACAAGGTGCGGGCTATCGTCAGAGAGCGCGACGTTGACGTGGGAGAGGGTCGTGACATCGAGGATTGCTTGTCGCGTTTGTGGTGCAGGAGGTTTGTCTCCGACAAACTGAACTGGACATGGCAGTGCGTCACGACGGCGTCACAAAAGCTGCCTGCTGACTGGCATGCACAGGCGGTCTCCATGTACCGAAGCGCCGCCTTCTACATCAACTTGTACAAGATCCCAGCAGGCCTCGTGATTAACGCCGATCACACCGGCCTGCAGCTGATCCCGACCCCACGTTACACGTAGGCGCCTAAGGGCTCACAAGATGTCAAGGTCATTGGCAAAGATGACAAGCGCCAGGTCACAGTGTTGGTGGCATCGTCCATGGATGGCATGGTGCTCCCGTTCCAGGTCATCTGGACCGGGAAAACCAATGCATGCCACCCGCATGCCAAATTCTCCTCAAGGGCGACGCACGACCTCTAGTGGCATTTCACCCACACCCACAATCACTAGGCGTCAGTGGAGACCACTAAAGATTGGTTCTATATGGTGCTAGAGCCACACTACATCCGCGTGTGCCGTGAGGAAGACTTGGTGGCCGAGCATGCCAAGCTTTTGCTCATCCTCGATGCATGGCGCCCCCAAGCAACAGAAGAATTCAAAGCATGGGTCTCGGAGCGCCAACCCTACGTGCAGTTGTTGTACATCCCAGCGGGATGCACCTCCAAGTTGTAGTCTGCTGATGTCGGCCTGCAGCGTCCCTTTAAGGCCGAAGTGAGCAAGGCGTTTTCTGCATGGGTGGATGATTGGCTTCACAATGCTGCCACCATCAACTTCGACATGAGGCACACCAAAGATGCCTCTGTCAGATGGATGATGCGTGCGTGGATGCATCTGCATAGCAGCAGGGACTTGGTGTGCAACGCCTGGCATGAGCCAAGGTGGGATTGTTGCTTCGACTCAGACTTCTAGCGTGCAGCGGCTTGCGATTACGCAAACTCTTCTAGAGAGTCTGATATGCAGGGCTACAAGCCAGAGGATCTTGTTCTTTGAACCCATGTGACGCAGGCAATGACCACGACTGTTTGTATTTCTTTGTTCGCTTTCCTGAGCAATTTCCTTGCAAAGTGTGACCTGCTACTTAGATGACCTGCAACTTAGATGACCTGTCATTTCAACAAAGTGCACCCGGGAGAATTAATTTACCGTACTCAATAAAACTTACGAATATGCAACCCAGTACCCAAATTCACGATTTAGTCAACAGAAGATTATTGTCATTATCGAAATCATGTGGCAGAAGGGTAATAAGCACATGACTAACCAAAATTCTGTTTAACCATCATCATGCTTTGGTTGGAAGCATGATCAGGCGGGCCTTTGGTTCTTTAAAAGGGTACCTTGAATCTTTATCAGGTATTGGTGTATGATGTGGAATTTCAATGAGAGATCATCCTCTCTTGTCTTTTTTCATGCAAAACATAGTGTACGGCATCCAACCATATAACGCGATGGTCCATAGTTCTACAAAGATCACACAAGGCATGGAAGAAGTGAGTCCTTTGCAAGCAATGCTTGCACGAGCACATGATCCTCCCATGCAACGTAGACATGAAGCTATAGCTCATGCAATGTGATTTGATTATGAGACATACCCTACTGATTATTAAGTTTGATATTAACTATTTTTGGAGTCGTCGATTTTGAACGAAGCTGTTTTTTTTACGAATTGATTCGAATCACCAAATTAATTTTGACATTATTTGTCGAATTTAAAAAGACACTGAATCATGAGAGAACATTGTTCAAACCGGGATCGAGACCAAGAAGTTCATCATCTTATATATTGTTCTGTCCTTTTTTCCCCAGGAGGTACGCGTTCATGTCGCGGCACACTTGACAGGTACAGTTTCACACAAGAAAAATGCATTCCACATGTTGAGGCTATTGGAAACCAGCTTTGGCACGCGCAAAGCCTTCTTTCAACATGACTGACACGGATGATCCGGACTGTCCAATCATCAATGTCAGTCAGGCTCGGCCCAACCCAGGGCGAGGGACTGACATTTCAGTCGGACGTGGACGACTTGACCGCACCGAAAGGGCGCCCATCACTTTCGAAGTTCAAAGTGTAGAAGTGAAGTGCGGTAGGCGGAGGTGAGCACAACTAATTGTCGAATTTAAGGATCGGCATTTCAGTTTCAACGAATTTCAAAGAATCACCAAAATAATTATGCCCGAAAGTTTTCTGAACAAGTTTAACAATCACTAAATCACTAAAATCTCAAAAATCAAATTTAATGACCAATAGGGTAGTTCAATGCGGGTGGGAATGATGATGAGGATGATTTTAATGATGACTAACAAAGTATAATGATAATTGTTCAATGATCATTCAAAATAATGTATATGCACAAGAGCAATTCCATCCTTTGCACAAATGCAGCATGAAAACTCACAAATGCAACCAAATACACTTCCTTGTTCTCATCCCAATGCATCTTTCTCTTTGAACCTTTGCTAGAAAGCACAACAACGTCAGCCTTGATGTCTTCTATGGCAGAGGCGCTCCCATTGCTTCCACTGTAACTTACCAGCACCATCTTAGGCACTGATGCATTGTCAATGTCCAACACTAAGTGGACCGTGTCCTCGTGAATCTTTCCTTTTTCAAAGACATGCGTAGAAAAGTCCATGGGGATGGATGCAAACTTCATAGTAAACATCATGCTCAATATGACCATGCACGTCTGTTTTTTCCTATACTAGGAGGAGAGCTTGGTGAAACACAGAAAGTGGCCCACTTGACTGACTAACCAGGTTGCTAAACATGATGAGTTTGTTGTGATGTGCTTGGCGTCTGCCATCCACTTGTAATAGTTGCATGACGGTCAATTGGTTCCCCACCGTCCCCAGCCCCGCATCCCCACTCCCCTCTCCATCCATTCTTGTACCCTCACTTACGTTGAACATGCGCGGTGTTTCCAAAAGGCTCTCACCCTTCACCTTGTCACCACAGAAGAGCTTGATTACAAAGCAACACTAGGGTGTGTTCTCCCTTCTTAGTTGATGGATGATGCGTGGGTGTAGCCTATGGATTTGCTGCTAGCATGCTGACTGAAGCTCAAGCTGCCACATCGTGCGGTTGAGGAGCTTGTTCATCAAGCATGCCATGCCAAACGTGATTTTCCACACCTGCATCAGTTTATTGATGTGATTGGAGACTTGTCTTGGGTTGAGAACGATATTAATGAAGAGCACATTGCTCACCTCTGAGGCAGTTTTATTTTCTAGATTATTCATCCATTCACGTAGGGGAAAAAACACTGTGACGTAGTCCAAGGCTAGGCCTAGGAGAGCCATAACTGGCTCAGGCATCTAGAAATCACATGGGAGACAGATCCCACCCGCTTTATTGCCACCACATGTTGCCTTACATCATATTTTTTGGTAGGAACAGACGATGTATTCACCGTGTTCGCAACTGCTAAGAGTGGAGGGAAAGTCAAATTTGTTGTGGCCACTGGACCGTAAATGGGCGTAGATTTCGGCATTGTTGATGCGCCTTGCTCTTCATCCGCGTATACAGGCACATCACTATGGGGGTTAAGGAATGTGATTCAATTGTGACTTTGGCAGGGGGACCATCGTGGTCAAAGCTCAAGTTGGGTGCTACATGACGCTTAAGCATGAAGTTGGGAATGGACACATGAAAACATGCATTGTAAAGCTTGGATGCAAAGGGATGGAGAGTGTGTCACTAGGGTTGAACGTTGTTGGGCCCCACCTAGGATGCGGTTTTGTTCATTGGCTCCTCCCGATTCTTAAAGCATCAGAGGAGGTGACATCTCACAACATGTGCCCCAGTTGCTAATGCGTCTGTTGGCTCTTGCTCTCATAGGCTGATGAAAACTGCCACGACCTGAGGTTGTTGCTGTCGTAACCATCGAGGTACTTTTTAATCTAGACGAGAGGGGGAGCCTACAAATGCCTGGAAGGCCATGCTGGGACTTAATGGGAGCACAGACAAAGAACATCTCTGGATCAATGACGACAAGTGTGTTGGAGGACTAGACTGGAGGAGGTGATTAACGTGTCTTAGGATTGAATCATAGATAGGCCTCATTTTACGATACCAGGCAGCGAGAGAATTGCCCCAATGTAGTGTGACTAACCTTTTGGGTTTTCAAAGGTTTGATAATTTTAATTGTTAATAATCTTTGAAAAAAGTTATAGCCAGTATATGTTTTTATTTTAACCAAAGATGTAAAAGTACATATGTACATCCTATTTCTCAAACATCTATCGGAGAAGATTGTCACTCGACACCAATCCTTTTTCTTTGCGGCAGATTTTTTCTCCGCTCTCTGTTTATTTCTGTGAAGTGAAACTAAGCACGCTTTCATGTCTAGTGTGGAGAACCATCGGGTTCCGGATGACAGGGGGTTGTGGAAATAGCTGCCATCCTACGTGTACATGGATGACATTGACAAATTTCAGTCGTTTTGAACACGTCAACCTTCCGTGCATCCGTAGTCACCGATGACTCTGAACTCGGCCATTCTCAACCAACCTCATACCGGAATATTTTTGTTTACGAAGAAATTCGCACACGCAATCAACGACATAGTCACACAAACAAAAACAACCTATGGATTCTAAAAATTTGACTTCACAACTACACAGGGACGTGTTCATTGATGATCTTTCTGATAACTGGTTCAGCTGTTTCACATCCAAATTTCACATGGATTGACAACAACTGTTGCTGCCCGGTTATCAACCCTCGTTGGTTTTGACGAGTTGTCAGGTATTTCAAGAACTTCGTGTGCAAACCGCCATAGTCAGGTCGACAGCGAATGCCGATGAGTGATGCATTCCTATACGGTTTGTTTTCTTTTACCACCTGTCGTTTACTCGCCGGCAGTCAGTCTTACATGGTTTACATAATTGTCCTTTTCTGCACGATAACCTACTTGTTGCTCCTTACAGCCGAAGCGCATTTAGTTTCACTTCCAAGATTCAAAAGAGAGTGAAGCATTTTAAGGCCAGTAACGAAGGTCAAAATAGCTTGTCGAATCACAATCCAAATCAAAATTGTGCCTTGATGTTGTAACATAAAACTTATTTGTGGTGGCTACCTCTTCACACTCAAACATACTTTGAAATGCCACATCAGCTCACAAAACTATTGTGCTGCCTTTGCCAAGTCTACCATGTAGGAGCCTAGTGGCTGTGAACATTTTCCCTAGTCTCATGGTGACGGGAAACATCCTATCAATTATGGTTTCAAAACGTAGCTGTGGAAGATTGTAACCCATCGTAAAGCCACAGAAGAATAGCTTTGCCATGGCCTCGGCCTGCCGCAGAGAAGGTCCGTCACATCTTGACCGCATGCAGTGTGGTGGCCTCCTTTTTTTCCCTGCAAGGAATGCGGGGTCATAGACGCCTCGCATGTCATTGATCTCTTGCATAGTGTGTTGCAAGAGTTTTGGAGAGCATGGATTCCTTGCTGAAGAGAATCTCTTGTGTCAAGTTTCATGACCTCATCCGATCCTCGGAAACCTGGATCGGTTACTTCACTAGCGTACATGAATCCATAAAACTCACGAGTGGGCATTTCTGTCATTACATTCAGGGCACACCGTGCGACAACTTCAGGGTTTGTACGCCATTCAGCCTAGGGCATTTTGGCCACTTGTCCCGAGCTCCGGTGCTCCATTCCTCAAGTTTCTAACAACTTCAACCACCTTTCAGAATGGTCAACTGAAGTGTCACAAACCATATCAACATTTTGATATTGTTCTGTTGACTTCCCGACGGTTCTAGACTTTTATGAAGAAGTGCCTTGATATTCTCAAAGCCTTCCAAATTCTCGATGGAGCTTCCCAAATTTGCCACTCACGGCTCAACCTTGCACGCATAGCTCAGCTTGAGCGTCGGGGACCTGACTTGTGCCTCGTTCTCATTCTCAGCATTGTATGTATTATGTGCTTGACGTACTCGACACTTTTCATCGAAGTACACTTATGGCTGAATACAAGTTATCCATTTTTTTCAGTCACCCGAATCATCTTTTGTTCCACACCTCATCCCTGTGAACCACCTGCGCTGTTCTTGGCGTAATACTCGCTATCAGAGTGAAGAGGCGCTGGAGGGGCAACTAGTGACATATCAACTACCTGGCGACAGCCTTCCATGAGTCCCTAGCACATCTATACCATGTATAAGGCTCTAGAATTTGCAACGTCAATGGGGAATGGATCAAGGGCACCCGGCAATGAGCAACAGTCCCTGGCAAGTTCTCAGACAACTGTGGAACAACAGAACGCAAACAAAGATGCTCTCCAGGCAAACCAGGTGATAGTGACAACTTTCATCAGAATGATGGAGCACCAAAAAACCTAACGGCCGATCCGGCGACAAACCTCTTGGGCTCAGAATACCCTTCATCCATGCTATAGCCCGTTGGGAGAACACCTGGCACGATGGGAGGTACAAGTGGAAAACCACGAATCAATGAAGACCCGTATTAGAAGTTACTGGGACTCAAGAGCCTCAACAACCATCTACTCCAACAGCTCAACAGAGCTATGAAATACCTTCAGGCTTCTTGTGCATGAAAAACCATGCTCACTGAGAGAAATTTAGTGAGCCCTAGATTTGACTAGCACTTCCCGGGCTATTTGATCCCGTGAACTCCAAAGGACCGACGGTCAGTACGTGGCTGACAAGTTTGGAGGTGTAGTTCACCACTGGTGGGGTCAATGACAACAAGAAGAAAAATGACCTCAAGGCCATGCTTTTGCGTGGCACGATGTTGAGTTGGTGGCCGAATCTAAAGACCATCCAACGACAGCAAGAGACCGGTTAAGCTACATCTATGGCTCTTGCAACCGCTCTCACATTGTCGACGGCAAGCGTATTACCTCTCGAGCAGATACATCCGGCGTGGCACGGCTCCCTCATGCCACCAAAAATGTGAAGCAACTTTACACGCGCTATACTAGCTCGCTTTGGGAAGATGAATGAGAATTCTGACGTACGGTAAAGACTCTTGCGCTGCGTTAGCAGCCCAGCGTGGCACAGTGCACTTAGCATTTTTGCAAAATCATTACCAACAGTGACCACGCCCCTGATGATCCATATGTCCACTTTAACAACGGCCTCAAAAAATATATTTGGCAAGCGATAGCAATTTTCAGCATCCAGGAAAACCTTCCATGAATGGCCGTAGAAATTGACCGCATCGACATGATTGACTACAACGCTCAGATGCAAGAATCCAACAGCCAGTGATCCCAAGGCCACAATCCGTATTGTGGCACAGGTAAGTTGTAGTCAACAGAAGCCTAATCCCCGATGGAGATTGATGCCATTGATTAAGGGGATCAATGGCTCTGAAGGACGGGTCATATCTTGCGTGACTCCCGAAAGCGGCAACAACAAGCCAATAATGGAGCGAAGTCACAGACTAAGAGCGAAAAGCCAGGAAACAGCAAAGGTCAAGAGTAGACAGCGGGGCTCCTATCTGGTAGGATAAAAGTACCCTACTTCTTTTTTGTTTTGATACTAAATAATTATTTGGGGATGACAAATTCTTTTATTCGGCTACAAAGAGAATATTATTATTTGGAAAACGAATACATTTTATTAATTCTTCCATTCCTGTTCGACACTGACCGTCGAACGAAATCCAAAGTGCGATCGCGTCGACATCTGAGGGTCACGCGGTCGCCCAATTTCCGGTGTCGGGAGGGCACCGACACTGAAGATCGTTCGCTCCAAAACGTGAAACAGGCTGCTTGAGGGAGAAAAAAAATGAAATAAAGACAACGAACTGAACTGATTTCGCCCAAAACGAATACAATGAAATAACTAAAAAAGAGGGCAAATTAGGACTACAACCTGAAAAGTATTTTTAAAGTCGAAATCAAAAGGCAGTAGGGTATGCTGACCAATCGCCCATCTGAGCGGCTCATTTCACCACATCGCAAAGTTTGATGAAGGATACAAGGACAACCAACCGTCGGTACTGCTACAAGTGTAACTAAGGGGTTGTAAAAGCCGTGGAGTGGTAACGGTACCACGGGATACAAGAGCTTCTTACTGTTTCGTCAGGAACGATATGGGTCAAAAGCAGGGTTTGCAGACCAAACCATGGGTGTTTGAAAAAAAAGGTGTCCACGGACAGTTGTAGATCCGTCGACTCTGCAAACCAATCCGGCTACAAGTTGGAGAGTTGCACGACGTGATGGTCTGGAGGTCTTGCCCAATGAGAAACCAAAAAACCATCCTCGAGTGAGGTTTTTTCTACCGACACAATGTGCGGGCAGACTGGAGGAGTAGCGAAGTAAACATAAGCATTAATGGCAGAAAGAGACATCTGCCTCTGATCCAGTGACCCATGATGCAGCGACAGATACGAGAAGCACCAGAGGTGGAAGCAGTAGAGGGATTCGTGACAGCCACAAAATACTAACCGAGATCTCTGAACATGGCCAAGCGATACCTAAAGTGTAGAGCCCAAGTGTGGCTAATCCATGTAGAAGTAGGGGAAGTGGAAGAAGTTGGAGCTGCTTAAGCGACATCAACGGTCTCAACAATGGAGAATTTCACTACAGTATCGAAGGAGTTTATGGAGCCTACAAAGGAGTTCAAATGGGTTTTTCTCAATGAACTATCCCGAGAACTACCAGCACAATGCAACATCAACCATCAGATACACCTAAAGCAGGACAGTAGACAGACGATGAAGGAGACCCATCGGATGAGCCATCACGAGCTGACCAAACTCAAGAAGCATGTGGACAAGATGCTCCACAAGGGTTCATCCGACCCTCCACATCACCCTATGCAGCACTTGAAAATTTTATGAAAAACAAACTGGAGAAATGTGGATGCACATGGACTACCAATCGTTGAATGACATCATTATCAAGAACCTCCACCCCCTCGCGTGAGCAAATGAACATTTTGGTCAACCCCATGGAGCCCAACTTTTAAGGAAGCTTGACCTATTCAAGGGCTATCATCAGATCAGCGTATCTGATAAAGACCTGAAGAAGGTAGCATTCTGCACTAGATACGGACACTTTGAGTTCACGGTCATGCCGTTTATACTCACAAATCACCTTGCAACATTCCTGGCAATTATGAACAACATTTTCTGAGCGAACCTCGACGACTTTGTAATCATGTATCTTGACCACATCCTGTTGGATAGCCGCACCCCGAAGGAGGTCAATGGAAACTTTTGAAAAGTACTTGAGATTATACAAAGAGAAAAGGTTTTGGAAAACTCTCTACGTGTGACTTTGGTCACCGTTCGATGGAGTTTTTGGGCCACATCATTGGCAGCAGACGGGTCACCATGGACCCGATAAAAGGTGGGGACGGTCGCTGGTTGGCCGACGCCCACAAATGTCTGGAAAGTCCAAATGTGTTTAGGCTTCTACAACTGCTACTGTTTATTCGTGAAGGGTTATGCACAAGTGTCAGTGCCTCTCTTCAATCTCATCCATAAAAGTATCCAGTGGAATAGGGGGGACAAAGAGTAGGAAGCGTTCAACTGTTTGAGAAACCCTCCAATGGTACTCTACATCATGATCACCGATGCGTCCGATTGTGCCATCAAAACTGTTCTCCTCCAAGACAACGGGGGTTGAGAACAAACAATCATGTACATGTCGCATAAACTACGCGAGCTGGAACTTGACTACACGGTGTACGAGAAGGAGATGCTTGTATTTGTTCACATGTTCAAGATTTGGTGATACTACTTGGAATGCCGGAGATCCATCGTCCGCACCGACAACCACATGTTGTAACATCTCAAGACCTAGCCAAAGCTAAGGCATTGACAAACTCGATGGATAGAGTTCTCCGAGTCCAACTTTGACCACGACTTCGAGAGTACCACACAGGAGAATAAACGACCAGATTTAATGGCCAAGATCAATGCATTGTTTTTCAAATGAGACCCGTACCTTGCGAGGCTATTTGCAAAAGGTTACCAGGAGTTCAGCAGGTACTACAAAACCAAGTTTTGGTTCGATAACCCCTACTGTTGACCGCGATTCACTCGCCAGCATATCGTTCCTCCAAACGAGGAATTACGGTGGATACTATTGGAGGAATGCCATGACACCATTCAAAGTGAATGCTTTGGAAAGGACAAGACGCTCAAGCAGTTGGGGAAGTACCATTGTTGGGATTAGGTGCAGACCGACGCTGCAACACCTGTAAGAGACAAAAATCTAGTCGCACGCAGCAGCCTGGTCTACTCCAACCCCTACTCATTCCAACGGAACCGTGGCCAACATTAGCATGGAATTCGTGACGAGACTTTCCGCCAGGCTCGAGGGATGTAACACCATCCTCGCCGTGGTGGACAAGTTTTTGAAAATGACGTACTTCATCCCAACAACGACCACCATTGACGCAGATGGAACGATGTGGCTGCTTCTAAACCAGATTGTATGGCTGCACAACGTGCCATGTATCATCATCAGCGACAGAAACAGCTGCATCACCAGCTGTTTTTAGTGCAAACTCATGGAATGCTATGGCACTCACATTTAGCTATCAACGACATTCCGTCCTTAGACCGACGGGCAAACCCAGCAGACAAATAAGACGATCAAACAAATTCTTCAAGCTTTATGCAAGCCTCACAACACTGATTGGGCATCAAAGCTGCCGACCGCTGAGCTCACACACAACTCCACCACAACTAGTTAAACACCTTTTGAGGTGGTGTACGACAAACTTCCTACCACACCGGCTAGATCGCATATTGAGAGTAACATCCCTGTGATGGACATTCACCGCCAAGATGTCACGAGCATCTACGAAGAAACACTATAGACCATTGCGAAGACACAAGTAGCTATGAAGCAGGTAGCCGACCAACATGGTAGCAATGTTTTGTTTAACGCTCCCGATCGCATTCTCCTCAGCTCTGCAAACATCAAAATCCAAGGACAGGACTTCACAAGGCTCAAACCCCACTCCTTGGGACCTTCTGAGATCAATTGAATGCAAACCCCACCCGTCGCTCGGCTTCTCCTGTGCGACAGCATGGTGATCCATCTTAGAGTAGTACCAAGACCCCATCAGAGATGTCGCACCTCCACCTCCTGTACACGTGAACGAGGATACATAGCACGTGATCAAAGATATCCTTGGTCATCGACGTCGTACCAAAATGATTGAGTCTCTAGTCAAGTGGCACAACTATGACATGGCACACAATAGCTAAGAGGCATACAAAAACCTTTGAGATGTCAATCATATGATTGATTGATACTTTTGTTGTCACCCGCCTACGTTTGCTACCGCACCGGGACGTCGGTGCTAAAAGAGGGAGAACTGTTACTTCCCCGACGTACACGAGTACCTAAAACTCACAAGTGGGTATTTATATGATTACATTCATGGCACACCACATGACAACTGCAAGATTCTTACGCTGTTCGGCAATGCAAATTTTGCCCATCTGCCCCGACCTCCGGTATTTCTGACAAATTTTACCACCTTCCAGAATGGTCGACAGAACTTTCAAAAACCATATCAACGTTTGGATACAATGCTGAGTCGACTTCCTGAAATGCTAGACTTTAGTAAAGAAGCGCCTTGATATTCTCAAAGTGCCCCGACTTCTTGGCGGATTATCTCAAATCTGGCACTCACATCGCGACCTCACATGTGCCGCTCGGCTCGAGTGCCAAGGACTTGACCTACGCCTCATTCTCATTCTTGGCATTATATGTATGTGCTTGATGCATCCGACAATTTCTGTCTTAGTACACTTACTCCTTAATACAAATCACACATTTGCTCCAAACACCCGAATCGTCTTGTGTCCCGTACCTCATCCCTATGAACCACCTACGTTTCGGTCAGCCTAACAAGATCAACCCCTAACAGGTGGAGCAGCTTTGCAGGGTCCTGAACTTGAATTGGTTATATTTATCAGTTTTTTGTGCCAAAACAATGTGGTTAAACCAATAATCGATAAGGTGGTTTTGCGCAGTTCTTCTCATCGTTGATTGGCCAACCAATTCAGTAGTTCCGGTTTAGCCAGCACTTCCTGTGGCAAATCGTGCATGCGCACAATGACGTGTAATGTTTCCACAACACGAGGGCATCGTGGAGACGGGATAACTCGGCATGCGCACGATGACGTGTTGATGCAGGGGTGATGTCAATATGGGGCAAACGTTGTGCGGAGTGTAATGCCGAAGCAAAGCGAGCCATGCCAAACTTTAAGACACGACGTGCAACAATATGTAGAAGATGGCAATGAGCCTCATCAGCCATCGGTGTTGGTTAAAAAAATCATGTTTGTGATGCTATAGAAATTGTTTTAAAAAATGGTTGCAGATCCTCCAAAAACCTAGGTGTAAAACTAGGTTTTTGGAGGCACATGTTCATTTATCAATTGGAGAAATCGCAGCAAATTGGTTCGCAAACATTGCGGAGGAAAAGGCCCAATTGCGATTTTCTTAGAAGGCCTCGCTTGCGCTCGTCAGCTCGCAAGCCAGTCTTTCCTTTCCTTAAGGGTAGTTACAAACTATTCTGGTTCGGGGCCCATGACACCATAGCCGGATCACAAAGGTGGCCCATTTACCATTGACTTGTAGTATCTTTGTCGCATCTCTGGTAACTTTTGACTTCTCCGAAAACCTTTTTTGCACTGCCGGCGATTGAACTTCCCCTTGTTGAAAGGGAACCTTACACGCCCCGCTACTGTGAGGCCTGGTAGGTGCCCTAGCCTTAACAAGGCCTGAAATCACTAAGTTTTGCAAGTCTTACGTGCTAGACGTACAGAAGTCCCTAATCTTCTTGAGTGGGATTTTTCGTTATTGCACAAACAGCCCATCGTGTTGCTAGAACCGCGACATTCACTCCGATGGTCGAGGGCAAACTGGCCAACTGCACTGCCCTCAGTGGATATTCCCAAACCTTCTGATAGCATCGACCACTCCCGCAAACCCACGAACAGAAGTGTCACGAACTTTCGGTTGACTTCTCAATGCATCACAACAAATATGGATTTACAAAGATGCATCTCGCACCTTCACTGTCGATTCTCAAAGACCCCCGACTTTTTGGCGGACCTTCTTGAATCCAAGCATTCCCAATGTGACTCCGCACATGTCGCTCGACGATTGACCCATCGACCGCAACTATGCTTCATTCCTTACTCAACACTTGCATATATATGTTCGATCATTTTGACACTTGTAATTGAAGTACACTTACCGCTAATTATAAATTGTTCAGGTGTCCAAAATCCTAAATCAAATTCTGCCTCGCAACTTCTACTTGTTCACCATCTATGCTCCATTCGGCGTAACAGTGTTATGTACCAGACATATAGGAGTCCCTAATCTTCCAGCGTGGGCATTTCTGTTATTGCACAAACAGCCCATCGCATCCCAAGGACCGCGATAATCACACAGACGGCCGAGGGCAAACTAGCCAACTGCCCTACCCTCGGTGGATATTCCCAAACCTTCTGAAAGCATCGACCATTCTCGCAAACCTACGAAAAGAAGTGTCACGACCTCTCGGTCGACTTCTAAACAGATATCGACAAATCTGGATCTATAAAGATACATCGTGCATCTTCACCGTTGATTCTGGAAGACATCCGACTTCTTGGCGGACCTTCTTGAATCTGACCACTCACGATGCGTCTCCACACGTGTCGCTCGACATAGGACCCAACGACCCCGACTATGCTTCATTTGTAACTCGTTACTTGTACATATATGTTTCATCTTTTCGACACTTGTTTTTTAAGTAGACTTACCGCTAAATCATGATTTGCCTTGCAACTTCTACCTTTTCACCATCTACGTGCCGTTTGGCGTAACACTTGGTATCAGTGCGTAGAGGTGCTGGAGATGCATCTTACTACATAACCCATCCCGAGTACTACCTCGCACAAGTCTTCAGCGCATCCTACGCGTCAAGACTTCACAGACTTTGCGACTACGACGTGAAGCGGACAAGCACAACCGACAACCAGAAGCAGATCTTTGGCAACGACTTCGGTGATGGAGGAGCAGAACGTGCTGATGCACGCGAACCCCAAAGCGACAACAAATGCTGTCATGGTAGTATTTGTGGCATCTAGAACTACCCTAACTGCTTCGCCGACCAATCCAGTCACTGACCTGACGGCAACGAACCAGCCGCCCCTACCAACAGCCTTGGCGATGACAGTAGGGACGACAGGTGGCACTCGACAACAGGCATGGATCAACGAGGAACTGGCGAACAGGATCTCCGTCTTTGAAGGGATCAACAGCCACCTGCTCCAAAAACTCAACGTCACGATGGAGGCTATTTGCAACGCAAGCGCGCGTGAAGCGGTGCTCGTTGTGGGAAATTCCCGACTCTCCAGCAAACCCAAAATTTGTCCAGCTCAACCAGACTCGTTTCATTCTACAAACTCAAAAAGACCAGTGGTTCAGATGTAGCTCACGAGTTTGGAGGTGTACTTCCCCGCTACTAGGGTCAACGACGATCAAAATAAAATAAACCTCGCGGTTGCACTTTTGCATGGCACCACGTTAAGCTGGTGGTCCAACCTAAAGACCATCCAACAGCTCCAAGAGACCGGCAGAGCATCATCAGCGGCTAACGACACCCGTCTCACATCACTGACCGCATGTGTTCTACCTTTGGAGCAAATCAACCCATAGTGGCAAGATGTGCTACCGCCATCAATCGATTGGATCAAATTCTTGCGTGCAATACTCGCACACTTTGGACGACAAAGCAAACAATCCGTCGCACAGTACAAACTCCTTCGTTTACGTCAGTAGTCTAGCATGGCGGAATACACGCAGTGGTTCCGCGAGATCATCACCGGAGTAGACATCGCCTCTGACGAACTCTGTTTTCATTACAACAGTGGCCTCAAGCGAGACATCGGGCGAGCGATCGCCATTTTTGGCATCCACAATGACTTGTCGCGGATGATCGCACCAGCATCAAGGATCAACAGTGCCGGCTTCAACGCTCAGATCGAGGAATCCTGTCGCTTAGAGCTCCTAACCATAGTTACCATGGTAATGGAAAAAATCAATCAATGGTCTCCTCGACTCTAATGGAAGTGGACGCCGTCGACTAGAGAGATATGTGAACCTGTTACAATTGCAGAAACATCATGTACATTGCTCGAAATCGTCGAAGCAAGCAGAAGGTCAAAACGGGGGGGGGGGGGGGGGGGGGGGGGG
>SZWC01026064.1:14874-33352 GCA_023375785.1 Penium margaritaceum
GCTTAGTACATGGCCTTGGGTAGTGTCGCCGCTGTGGTTGTGGGGATCTGCCGTCTCCTTGGCAAGTTCCGTCTCCCCACGCCGCTTGTGCCCTTGTTCACTGATAGTGAGAGCGGTCTAGCTCTTTCCAGGAACGCAGGTGCGCTTCACCGTTGTACAAAGCACATCAACTTCACGCACCACTACGTACGCGATGTTATTGCTACTGGCAATGTCTGTCTGCTATTCATCTCCACAAAGTTTCAGCTTGCCGACTTCCTCGCTAAGGCCCTTCACCAGCCCTCTTTTGCCTCTAGCATTGACGCGGTTGATCTTCGCACCCCTCCCTCGGCCGACTCATCCCCCTCCCTCCCCCTGTCCTACCCCCATGTCGTACCGCTTACCAAAGCTGTCTAGTCCTCTTCTTGAAGATTGTCTCATCCCATTTAGCATCTCCCCTCTCCCTTCGCTACGCATACATTTTTTCCACTAGCCTACCTCACCACCAGCGTGCCTCGCTCCCCGGTCCCTACCCATGCCTTTGTGTTGCTCTTCCGCCCCACCCCTTTCTCTCTTTTTGCCCCTCGTTTTACTCGGTGTCCCTGCTTGGTTGTGTGCATGTCCATGATCCTCTCGTCGCAGCGCCTCATCTCATGGATGCACGTTGCTGAGTCAGTTGACTCCGCTCATTGGCACATCGCCGCAGCTTCTTGGACGCTAGTGGCGCTGTCACAGTTTCTGGCGGGGTGCTTCTTGCATGGTGCTTCTAGCAAAGTGCATCTGGATGGGTACTACTGGAGAAGTGCGTCTCGTGGGTTGCTCCTTGCTGAGACGCTTCCACACGACTGCTCTAGGGTTGGTTCTATAGGTTGGGTACTTTCGATGGAGTCCTTCTGGTAAAGTGCTTCTACTAGGGTGTTCCTTACATGGTGCTTCCGGTGTGGCGCGCTCCTGGCTGACTGCTTTTGGCACGGTGACGATGGCAGTGTGCTCCTGGGGAGCACCTCGGTGGGATGCTCCTAGTAGTGTGCACATGCGCGGGTGCTCCAAGTGGTGCCCCTAGTTGGTGTGTGACCAGTGCCTCCATTTCACAGCTTCTCTTTGTCTTAGAGACGTGTGCTTTGCGTGTCTTGGCTACCTCTTTATCCTCGTGCTGCTTGTAGTATGGTGCTCCAACATTCCGCTTGCACCTCCTACCCTCGCTTCGGCTATCGTGTAAATGTAGCAAGCATTGTTGGCATACCTAGTTTAGTCTTGCACTTCTGAGACATACTCTAGCATACTTGTGTACTCGTCCCTCATGTGACGTAGGTTGGGACGCAGATTGCTCTTGTTGTTTGCTCACTCGCTGCTTGCCCTAGCGAGCTTTGCCCATTCTAGGTATGGTTTGCCACGTTGGGTGGCAAACAAGGCAAGTTGAGCCACGCGATCCGATATGGGTCCACGTGGGTTGCTCGTTCCATTCTTTCCATCTAGTAAATATCGTATATTTTTTTTTGCCTTCAATCTTCTCCCGTTATCTCCCCTTGATCCACTCCTCCTCAAAACCCTCAAGAGCCCCGCCCCTCTCACCTCTCTAGAGCCCCGTCCCTCATGGCTGTGGAGATTGCCGCCCATCACTGCTCTCGAGAGCACCCGACCCTCTCAGCTCTTGAGAGCTCCCACCTGCCTCCAAGACTAAGTGTTGCACCCCCTCTTCAACTCGAGAGCTCTCGCTCTCGGGTCCCACCACCATCCACTTCACTCTTGGGCCTCTCCTTTCCCAAGCCACTGCACACTTTTTCATCACTAATAACTCTCCAAAAGAACTGTGAAAAACATTTATGTTGTGAAGATGAAAAAATATTACTTCCATATGAAGTATACATACATATGTATATAAACTTCATGAGGGTGAAAATTTTTCAAAAATCATAAGACCTTGATATTCCACATGGATTGAGTGTACACAATAAGCATAAGAAAAGCGAATAGCATGAAAGTTCCTCCAAATTCATTTTTAAAAAATATTCAATAGCAAACATCACAAAGACGTTATGTATTTGAAGCTTCAATTGACCACCTAAAATAATTCTTAAAACATTCAACACATGCATCAATCCTGCATGAACATGTCATCTCAAGAATGCCATGTTAGAAAGCTTGGGATATGCATAAATTGACATATTGAAATACATGTTATCAGTGATGAAAAACGTATACATGCATATACTTTTAAATTATTGAATAACATTCAAGATCATTGAATAGGATTAGAATTTGGACTCAATTAAAGGAATAAATTTGAAAACAAGTGACATATCTCAAAGCAATTAAGCGTCAGATGTGAGATTCTACAAGTGTGGTTTTTCAAATCATTAGTAAACATATCACAAAATAGTTTTTTGTCTAAGTGAAATCAAGAAAATGTATTGCATCATGAAAAACATCTAAATTTATTTCAAAGACAACCTAATCATTCTCACCACAAAAGCAGATGATAAAAAAATCATTCTAGAGTTTTTCTAATGTTTTTTTGTTTCTCATTGTTTTTTTCCATCTTGGAAATCGTTGGAAGAGAAGATGAACCCCCACAAAAAGAATTCCTAGTTTACATGTGTTCACCTAGCCACTTCAAACGAGATGCACCATAATAAGAGCGCACATAAAATACAAAAGCAATTGGCATGAAACGTAATCATAGCTAGTGAAAATGTTTCGTAAACATTACTAGAATGTGAAAAATTAAAGTTATTCAATCTCCATTGAGAAAATTGACTTTACTTACAACCATTTGCCATGAATAAGAAGTCATAATTATATTCATGCAAAAATTTCAAAGGCATGGACTTCATACGGTTATTTGCACCATTAAACATCCTTTGGACAACTCATTATGCCATTTATACAAACGTGCTCACAGATTGTTGTACAAAAAATGTTCATTGTTACAAGTTTTTTCATGTTATCATTGTAGTAACATCATTCATCATATCAAATCGATGACTTCTTACCATGCATAAGTGATTTGTATTCCTTTGTTTCATGATGAACCACTTCTAGATGATAACTTGGTTATCTTTACGAATTTATGATACATCTTGGGTTTTTTTCTTGTACATGATCTTACCAATGTTGATGCAGTAAAACCTCTGTATCATATGCACAATTTGGAATTTCTTGCATTAATGATGAAACATAATTCTCATTTAAATGTTTTTCTTTTTGTTTTTCAAAGTGAACTTTCATTAGTTATTACAAGGGGAAAATGTAATGAAAAACTAGATTTTTGCCTTATTTTTACCTAATTTTATGGAAATGCGTCTCTCTATTATACACTAAGGCATCCTTTTGAAAAAAACAGATAGTGTTATGAAGAGCCATGCAAGTTTACACAACACTCTAACAAGTCTTTTACAAACGGTTTCATTCCATGATTACATAGGTGATACCACTTTCACAATGTAAACATTGCATATGATTCTAAACATGGACTTCTGTTCTTTTATTTCATAGCAACATATTCATATTCATGCATATTCAATACAATCCTACCATTTGAATGGTTTCATGGTTGGACTTCATCATGTTTTATCTTTCTCATTTTCTTGCAAAAATGATTCATTTTGTCTAGAGATGCACGAACAGCTTCTGCCATTACTTTTATGTATGTCAATTATCTTTTTGAATAAATTCATGCATGTTTCATGGAGATAGGATTCTTGTGCACAAAGGAGGATTGAGATCAAAAAACATCTTGAAAAACAAAAGAGAGATATATGGTACATACATTATCTTTGTCTCATAACTTATAGCAGTTTGTGCCACAGGCTCCATATCACCTCTTCATCATCATGAAACAATCTCGGAAACAATATTTCCATAAATGCATCATAACTTCTCTTTTTTCCCTCAAATCATGATTCAAACATCCACATTTCTTAATTTTTTTGTGGAATTCGGACTATTCCTCATTGTTTGCAAAGATTCCTTGCCTTTTGTGTTAATGGCTTTGTTTTTTAATGGACGGGTATGACCGGAATAAGTTTTTTTAAAACTTTATATTGACTTAGGTTTGTGTTTAAATTTAATCAGTTAGTGATAATCAAAAGGGTTTGAAATGTAAATACTACTTGAGGTATGTTGAACCAATATTGTTTTTCAAATGGGCTTGAAGTTATTGACAATTTTAAATTCCAATGTTATTGTTTTCAATAGTAAAACTGTTCATTTTCTGTTTTTACCGGTTTGGTCTTTCTTTTAAAAGCCTAAAGAATACGAAAATGTGATTTTCTTAGGTTTTAAGGTTCATGTCCTCATAAGCGAAGAATTCCACACACTAGTAGCTTGTGACCCTTTAATTCTAAGTGGCCATCTAGGTGCTTTGTGATCCCTAAGATGGTATGGTGACCCTTAGACTTACTAAAAACCCTTCAGATGGCTTGAAGGGTTGTGTAGCCACTCAAGGTGTTATTCAACCACCTAGATGGTCCTGTAACCTCCAAGGTGGTTATACAATGTCTTGTAACCTCCCTGCTAGAAGCATCCCAGAGGGTCTATCTCAAGACTACAAAAAGGCCATCAAGTTACCCATTCCAACATGCCTTTTGTTTTCAACACAAGGGGTCGACCACGAGGCACTCATTCACTTTAAGCCCATTCTTTAAGCTCTCCAAGGGTCACCTTGAGCACTTGAACCTTGTACACTATGTATCACACAAATTCATTAAGGTATTTTTGTGAGAAGACATCCAGGGCGGAGGCCCTATGGTTCAGCTACATCCAAGTTTTGTCGTGAGCACTGATGCGCTGGTCAACTTGTACAACAATAGCACCTACTTTTATAACACTTCTGATTTTGAAACCAATTTTTCCTTTGAAACAAATCTTGTTCATAGGAAGGGAAAGTTAATTATGCTATGGTTTGTAAAAAACTCTAATATGAAGTCGGACTCCTTTGTCCATGATAAGTATTCATTGAATCAAAGTTCTTCATCACCGAGAACTCTGAACGCTATCTTTTTTTATTGTTTACCTTGAGAAGAGGGATGTTGGTTCATGATGTAGATAAATTGTTATGCTGATAGGCATACACAAGTCTAAAAAAAAACGAGCGACCTATTGTTTTCTTTTTCACTCCTCGTAAACTTAGCGACTTTGTCGTGGCGGTCTTTCTCCATGCTTGAGGGGAATTCTGCGTGATGACGACCACCTTGCAGTCATTTCCCGAGTTCACCAGAACCTAGTTGCAGCGTTACTTGATGTTTTGCGACTATGGGCGACAATCTCTTGAGCAGTTTTGACAGATCTCATGGACCCCGCCAAACCAACGCTAGACTTCTTGACTCAACAAATCATAACATAGAGTCGCATCACGCAAACCGCCAAAATGCCAAACGACTTGACCAAGCCTCATTCCTTTGCTCTTGCCTTTTGTATATACAGTATCAAGTTTTGGCACTTGTAGCAACGAGGTATGCTCTCCACTTCTTCAAATTACTTGATTGATCCCAATCTTTTGAAAAGCAACAAACACCGATTTCAACTGTGAACCATGTCACTTGCTCCAATGTAACACTTGGTATCATTGCGTATCAGCCCAACAGAGAACAAGATGTATTTCTATAGTCGTCTCAAGATTTGCACTTGTCTTCAAGCACATCTCGACCGACAAGGAGTTTGCAACCCTCACAACGAAGTCAACGCACAGAGCGAGCGCACTTAATGACAAGCAGTTGTATCCGGCGAAGACACCGGCAATGGCAAAGGTACCCCGCAAACGACCTTTAGCCTCATTCAGGGGGATAACCGGATGACAGCTGACACTTTGACTGCCGCAACCAATCCATAAGCAAGCGCGCGTCACATGCCACTTCTCCCTGCACCACCGACCAATAGAATTCCATCGACGACACGAGACAAGATCGTAGAGCTGACGGGCTAGCTAACGCAGTTGAAAGCGTTTCAATGAGCGCTTCTTGAGTAGCTACAATAGAACACCACCAGAATTTGAGACTCAAAAGCGCAAGAAACGGTACTCGCCAATGGAATCCACTTTACAACATCATCAATTCATCCAAGGCTTCCTAAGTCGTTCGATCCTGCGAATTCCAAAGGACCGAAGGTCAGGACCTTTGCAACAAGTTTGGAGGCGTACTTCACTCCCACTATGGCTCACTACGACAAACAGAAGATGAACCTCGCAACCTCACTTGTGCGCGGGACGACTTTATGTTGGTGGGCTCATCTTGCGGCCGTCCAACAACAGTAGGCAGAATTAGGAGCTGATCCAACAGCTACCACATCGTCGGCACTAGGCAAACTATCTCTTGATTAGGTGCACGCAACCTAGAAATTATCTATCACTCCCGCATCCAACTTGCGGGAGTTTATTAAGGCGCTTGTTGCTCGCTTGGACAAGTTAAATGAGAAAACAGTGGTTCACTACCGGCTACAACAACTAAAGCAGTTATCGAGTGTGGCAAAAACTTCATGGTGTTTTGGTGAGATTATCATCGGTAGCAACCTTACAAAGGATGAATTCTGATTTTACTATTACAACTACCTCAAACGAGATGTTTGCAGAGCACTTGCAATTTGCGACATCACCAACAATTTCCTGCATATCATTGCAGCCACTAAACGCATAAACTCCGCTGATTTCAACTCAAAGTTCAACGAATCCTAGAGTTGGCGCCTAAGGTATCAATCAAAGCAGAAAACAAGCATCAATTGTAGAACTTGGAGAGTTTGACTCCGATGGAAGTCGACACCATTGAGCAAGAAGGAGATCAACGGACGTGCCACAGCTACGAAAAGATTGGACATATTCCGTGGAACTACCCCAGACAAAACCAAAGGAGGAGAAGCACCAGAGAGAGCAAAAAGGATGAGATAATATGCAAAACAAAAGAGGGCAAGAGTGGATGGCAAAAATTATGCCTCTACAAAAAACGTAATTCGAACGATTGCCCACCTAAATGGCTAGTGTCGCCTAGTATGGGGTTTCTTGAAATCCAAACATTTGACGAGGGATACAAGGACAACCAGCCTATGACACTTCTAAAGGTGCAGCCAAGGGTTTGCAAAAGATGAAACACGTTGAGGGAGTTACTTGATGGAGCTACATCTCACAACTTCATATGTGATCAACTAGTGAAAAAGCTGGGTTTGAAGCACGAACCTTGAGCTTCTAAAGGAAAAACTATCAACGGACGACTTTGCATCCGCGAACTAAAGAACCCATTACAACTATAGATTGGGGAGCTCCAAGATGTAACTCTATGGAGATCTAGCCTAATGAGCGACTACAAGGTGATTCTCACGCAAGATATCCTGTACCAAGAAACCCCGCAAGTCAACTGCAGAAGCGGTGCTATTTACATGAAACGGGATGGGCAACAGATCATCCTTCCACTTGTGTAGCATCCAAAATCCAGCCAACAAGCCAAAACTGACAATACAGCAGCCAAAAGCAGCACAATTGTGGCAGCAGTAACCGCACGAGTATAACGGCCGCTAGCTACGCCGACATCGCTTGACATGGCAAAAAGATACCCAAGGAGAGAAGCCTTGATGTAGTTTATCCACGTCAATCTAAGCAGCGCGTGTAACAAATTTGTTGTCAGAACTAATGTAACGGCCTTATGAGCCTCATCAGCCTCATCAATTTCATCAACTTCAAAGTTTGCAAACGTGCCAAAAGGAGTTTGCTCCAGTTTTAAAAGAGTTCAAAGAAGTCTTTCCAGACAAACTACCATGCAAACTCCCTCCCAAACATGACATCGGCCAGTAAATCGAACTCAATCTCGGCAACAGATGACCATCAAAGGAACCTACCGTATGAGCAAAAAAGAGATCACACAATTCAAGAAACAGTTGGACGACATGCTAACTAAAGGGTTCATCCAACCATTTGTTTCTCCGTACGCCACACCAATACTGTTCATAAAAAAAATGCTGGCAAAATGCAGATGTGCATGGAGTATCAGGCGTTGAACGATATCGCAATCAAGAACCGCTACCCTCTACCTTGGGTAGACAAGCTTTTTGACCAATAACGTGGAGCAAAGATGAAAAAAAAATGACCTACAGAGCAACTATCACCAGGTTCATATTGTCAACAAGGATGTTGCCAAAACTGTCTTTTGAATGCAATATGGGCACTTTGAGTTCATGGTTATGCTGTTTGGACTCAAAAACACCCCCACAACATTCATGGTAGCAATGGGGAAAAACGTTTTCCCATACCTTGACAAGTTTGTCAGGGTATACCTCAACAACATCCTTGTGTACAGCCAAACCCCAAAGAAACATTGAGGACAACTCCAACAGGTGCTTGAGGTCCTCAAACAGGACAAGTTGTAACCAACTCACAAAGTGTGACTTTGGTCAACAGTCAATCAAGTTTCTCGGCCACATCATTGGTGGTAGACGGATATCCTTGGATCCAAGAAAGATATCCGCGGTGGCGGATTCGCCAACTGCAACAAAGGTATGCAACGTACATGTTTTCCTTGGATTTTGCAACTATCATTGAAGTTTTGTAAAGTTGGTGGATTCAGGTCGGAAAATTGGTGGATTCAGGTTGGAAAGGAGCGCTGACACTGGAGCACAATCCTTTACAAACCGTTTTGCGGTTTCCGACCGCAAAACTTGCGAGTGGATTTGGGGAGACATCGAACAAAAAGCTTTTACGTTTTTACGTAAAGCTCTGACCTCAAAGCCAACCCTCTGATTGGCCGATCCATCGGCCGACTAAATTATGGCCATAGCCGCCTCCGATCGAGCAATCAAGGCCGTTCTCTTATAAGAGAACGGTGGGGGAGAAAAGCCCATTGCGTACATGTCGTAGAAGCTTCATGGAGCAGGGCTCTACTATACCGTCCACAAGAAAGAAATTCTTGGGTCATTCACACATTCAAAATCTGGCACTTCTTTTGGAGTGCCGCAAATGTGTGATTTGGAAGATCACCATGTCCTCAAGTACCTGGAAACATAGTCAAACCTCAGCTGAAGACAAACTCGATAAATGGGGTTCCTTGAATCCAACTTCAACTATGAAAATGAGTATTAGCCCGGGAAGACAAATCCAACAGACGTAATGAGCCGCAAGCCTGATCTCACGGAGGGCAACACACTGGAATTCAAGGAGATCCATACCAGGCAAAGTTATTGATGGAATCTGGGGCAGCCCTCAGAGAGGTGATCAGGCTCACCAAGAGCCGCCTTGGCAGGACCAACTGTTTGTGAGAGGGAGTTGTAGGTTGCACAGACAGAAATTACGGAAGCAAATTTAGGTCTACAGAGAACGCGAATGTCTAAATCGACTCTTTAGTGAGAAAGTACATCATCACAGATTTCTAACAAGCCCTTATATGCCTCATTTGGCTAAGGGAGCACTGAGATCCACTCTGTCAAAGCTCACCCTCTAGCACACTTCTAAACTAGCGGGATGAGCGGCAGTCACCTTGTCACACAAGAGAATTATGCCTCGCATGGCCTGCATGGCTAATAATCGTAGACTGGTCCTTCCTTGAAGTCTCTTGGACGTCCTCCAGCCGTCTTTTCTCCTTGAAGGCCGCTCTCAGCCGTCCTGGCCAATAATCCTGCCGTCTTTTGAGCTTAAAGTGCTCAGGTCGTCACTTGAACCCGACTCATGATCTCCAAACTTTGGAAATCCATATCTCACTCAAACGGACTCCGAATTGAGTTTCGTAAAGTGCACTAGAACCTGTGAGACATCCCCTACGCAACTGTCATGCCAGATTATTTTTATCAAGCAACCTATTTTTGTCACTTTCTGGCACTCTCATATCCATCATTCTACCACTTTGCGAGAGTAAAAATCACAAACGTCCGCACTGTCCCCTCAGCTGCTGAAAGCGGTGCGCTGCCAGCGGCTTGGTCAGGAAGTCTGCCAACATCATGCTTGAAGGGCAGAACTTGTTCTGCACCACCTGCTTTGCCACGAGCTTGCGGATGAAGTGGTACCGCAGGTCGATGTGCTTGGTGCGGGCGTGAAACTCGGCGTTCTTGGTCAGAGCAATGGCGCTCATGTTGTCACAATAGATCGTGGTCGCTGTGGTCTACTCCTGTCCAAGGCTTGCCAGCAGCTCACGCAGCCACACGGCTTCCTTTGCTGCTTCACTCAGGGCGATGTACTCTGCTTCGGTGGAGGAGAGGGCGACGCACTCTTGCTTCTTACTCCGCCAACTGATTGCACCTCCCCCGAGCACAAACACAAACCCACTGGTTGACCTCCTTGTGTCCAGGTCACCTCCCCAATCTGCGTCACTATAGCCGATGAGGATGGGGCTGTTGTTGTCGTTGAAGGTGAGGCAAAGGCTGCTGCTACTGTCGAGGTAGCGCAGCACGCGCTTGACCGCCTCCCAATGCGGCACGCCCGGATTCGCGCAAAACTTGCTTAACACTCCCACTGCTTGGCTGATGTCGAGGCGCGTGCCAACTGCTGCATACATGAGGCTTCCAACCGCTGCTTGGTACGGAACTGCTTCCATGCGACTGCTCTCTTGCATGCCGCGGGGAGTCTGCGTCATGCTCAGCTTCGCTCCCACTTCCAGTGGTGTTGTTGCTTTGCGCGCTCCTGCCATGTTGAAGCGCTTGACAATGTTGAAGCGCTTCACAATGTCGCTCACGTACGTGCTCTGCGACAACTCCAAAGTCTAATGCTGCCTGTTGCGCTTGACCTGAAGGCCAAGGTAGTAATTGAGCTCTCCCATGTCTTTCATGTCAAACCTGGCAGTAAGGGACTGCTTCACATCGTCCAAAAGAGACTTGGAGTCAGATGCAATGAGCAGATCATCAACATAGAGCAAGATGATGACTTGACTTGCCTCTTGAGTGCGCCCATAGACTGCATGATCACCTTCACTACGCACAAAGCCAAGGCCAGCCAACTGCTCATCCATCTTGTGGTACCATGCTCGTGGTGCTTGCTTCAGGCCGTAGAGGGCCTTCACAAGCTTGCACACCAAATCCGCCATTCCCTCCACCACATACCCCTCCGGCTGCTCCATGTACACATCCTCCTCGAGGTCACCATTCAGAAATGCACAAGTCACATCCATTTGGTGCACCTCCCAGTCCATAGCAGCAGCAAGAGCGAGGATCGCTCGGATGGATGGGAACTTTGCGACAGGTGCAAATGTCTCATTGTAATCAACACCCTCAGTCTGCGCATACCCCTTTGCTACCAGCCGTGCTTTGTACCTGAGCACCTTACCATCCGCACCACGCTTGCGCCTGAGGATCCACCGGCATCCGATCACCCGGCTGCCGCGTGGAGCCTCCTCGAGAGTCCAGGTGCCGTTGTTCATGAGCGCACCATACTCCTCATCTGCTACGGCACGCCAATCTGCCGCCTCGGCGCTGCGCATGGCTTCAGCGAATGTGGCTGGGTCATCGGTGACTGTGAGGAAGAGAAGCTCGAGGTCAGACGACTCCGTTGGTGGGTGAACGGTGCACAGGTTGACCAGCTCCTCCAGTGGCCTCTGTTTGTTTGCGAGGCGCTCGGATCGCCTCAACGGCTCCCCACTGTCCTTTGCACCTTTGTTGAGGCGTGCAGACCATCGTGGCAGCTGTTGTGCGTTGCTTTGCTGCTCTTCCTCATCAGATTCTGCTACCAGCTCCTTCTCCTTCTCAGCTCCCTCCACCTCCTTGTCGTTGCCGTTGTCACCGCCATCTTGCGCACCGCCCTCTTCTGCTACCGGTACTTCTCCCACTTCAGGTACAAGCGCGGGAGCAAGTGGGACAGCAGTCATTGGGCTCCAAGTCCAGCCCTTCACGTCCTCTTGAAAGACGACGTCGCGGCTGCGGATGATCTTGCGACCAGCGAGGTTGTAGAGGCGGTATCCCATGGTGTCATAGCCGAGGAAGGCGGCCTTCACCGACTTTGCTTCCAGCTTGTTACGGCTGCCGGCAGGCACGTGCACGAATGCGCCACACCCGAAGACTTTCAGATGTGATACTGTTGGCTTGCGTCCCGTCCACGCCTCCTCCAGTGTCATCAGCGGTACCGTGCGCGTGGGACTCCGGTTTTTCAGGTACACAGCAGTGTTGACCGCTTCCGCCCAGAAGGTTGGCGGGAGCTCCGCGTCTTGGAGCATGCTGCGAACACGCTCCATGAGTGTGCGGTTCGCGCGTTCAGCCACGCCGTTCAGCTGCAGTGTTCCAGGTGGGGTGACCTCGTGCTTGATCCCGCGACGCTTGAGGAAGGTGCGGAACTCGTTGGAGAGGTACTCTCCTCCACCATCGGTGCGAAGCACCTTCAACCGCCTGCCACTCTCATTCTGTGCAGCAGCAATCCACACCTTGAAAGCATCAAAGCACTCATCCTTTCCAGCCAGGAATGACACCCACGTCTTCCTCGACTTGTCATCAATGAACGTGACAAAGTACAACTTGCCGGACAAGGATTGTGATGGCATGGGACGACACAAATCAGAGTAAACGAGTGAGAGAAGCTCAGCCGCGCCCTTCCCTTCCCCCGTGAAAGGAGAGCGGGCTTGCTTCCCTTTAATGCAGCTCTCACAAGCCAATGCACCAGGCTGCTTCACCCCCTTGAGCTCCAGGCCGCGGACCATCTGTTGCATGGAGATGATGGCGCCAAAGCCGAGGTGACCGAGCCGGCGGTGCCACAGGCGGATGTCGTGTTTTCCCTCTCTCGCCGCCAACGCTGAGTCGGCTTCCTTCTCCGACTCCACATAGAGGCGGTAAAGACTGTCCTCCTTGTTTGCTTTTGCAAGCACCCGGCCTGCACGGGCAGAGATGGTGCAGCCACCATTCTCGAAGCAAACCTGCATGCCTTCGGAGATGAGAGATGAGACAGAGAGGAGGTTAGCTGCCAGCCCCGGAACATGGAGCACCCCCATCACACGACGTTCCACGTGCTTACCCTCAACAGAAGCACAAAGCACAATCTCACCCTCCCCAACCGCCATTTGCACATGGTTGTCCCCCATGTACACCCGACGAGGCTCAATGACGGTGTAGACAACGAACCACTCCCGGCGACACATCATGTGCCGTGTGGCTCCCGAGTCGATGATCCAGAACAGGGCGGTGTTGTCGGAGACGTGCAGGACCCGGATGGTTCTCACGAATCCACTCTCCCAATCTGCAGCGTTCGCGGAAGCGTCGGACTGTTTTCCCGCTCCCACTCCAGCCGCAAGGTCCGCCTTCTTCTTCCGGCATTCGCGCGCCCAATGGCCCAGCTTCTTGCAGTAGTGGCAGTTCCCCTTCTTCTTTCCTCCTCCGCCATTGCTCCTGGTTGATGTAGCACCGCCCCCATGACCAAATTTGGTGATGAGAGCGACGTCCAGTCCGCTTCCGCCCTCCTCTCCCTTGCGCCGCTCCTCCTCAAAGAGCAGGCTCTCCTCCACATCGTTGAGGGAGAGCTTGTCACTGCGCTGGTCCAGGGCAACAATGAGAGGAGTGTAGCTGCTAGGAAGGCTAGAGAGGATGGTTAGCATGAGCACACGCTCCTTGACAGGGTCCTCAATCGCAGCAAGCTGGTCAGAGAGAGACTTCACCATGTTGATGTAGTCAATCATGGATCCAGACTCATCCATCTTCATAGTGTGAAAGCGACGACGCAGCTGCATGTTCATGAGGATGGACTTGGAAGCATAAGTAGACTCAAGCTTTTTCCAAACCTCCTTTGGCGTGAGGATGCCACGGACGAGGAGTTGCTGCCGTTTGGCGAGGTGGAGGTAGATGGTTGCGAGGGCGCGGTCACGCTTCTCGCGGTAGGTACGGGCCTCGACAGGGGATAGGGAGCTGTCTTCTGGTTCCTTCTCCTTCTCATCCACCTGGCTCCAAAGACCCTTCTCCATCAGCACCATCTTCATGTTGTTGCTCGAGTTGAAGAAGTTCTTGCCTTCGAACTTGGCGATGTTGACGCCGGCCACCACAGAAGCAGATGTCGCCATGGTAGTCCAACGTTCAGCCCACAAACGGCTCTCTCACCAAACAGGGTGCAAGGAATGCCTCAAGGATGAGACAAAGCCTTGTTCTAGCTCTGATACCACTGATGGAATCTGGGGCAGCCCTCAGAGAGGTGATCAGGCTCACCAAGAGCCGCCTCGGCAGGACCAACTGTTTGTGAGAGGGAGTTGTAGGTTGCACAGACAGAAATTATGGAAGCAAATGTATGTCTACAGAGAACGCGAATGTCTGAATCGACTCTTGAGTGAAAAAGTACATCATCACAGCTTTCTAACAAGCCCTTATATGCCTCATTTGGCTAAGGGAGCACTGAGATCCACTCTGTCAAAGCTCACCCTCTAGCACACTTCTAAACTAGCAGGATGAGCGGCAGTCACCCTCTCACACAAGAGAATTATGCCTCGCATGGCCTGCATGGCTAATAATCGTAGACTGGTCCTTCCTTGAAGTCTCTTGGACGTCCTCCAGCCGTCTTTTCTCCTTGAAGGCCGCTCTCAGCCGTCCTGGCCAATAATCCTGCCGCCTTTGGAGCTTAAAGTACTCAGGTCGTCACTTGAACCCGACTCATGATCTCCAAACTTTGGAAATCCATATCTCACTCAAACGGACTCCGAATTGAGTTCCGTAAAGTGCACTAGAACCTGTGAGACATCCCCTANTAGCAGGATGAGCGGCAGTCACCCTCTCACACAAGAGAATTATGCCTCGCATGGCCTGCATGGCTAATAATCGTAGACTGGTCCTTCCTTGAAGTCTCTTGGACGTCCTCCAGCCGTCTTTTCTCCTTGAAGGCCGCTCTCAGCCGTCCTGGCCAATAATCCTGCCGCCTTTGGAGCTTAAAGTACTCAGGTCGTCACTTGAACCCGACTCATGATCTCCAAACTTTGGAAATCCATATCTCACTCAAACGGACTCCGAATTGAGTTCCGTAAAGTGCACTAGAACCTGTGAGACATCCCCTACGCAACTGTCATGCCAGATGAAGCAACCTATTTTTGTCACTTTCTGGCACTCTCATATCCATCAATTATTAGCACGTGGCTACAAGGACCATTGAGCCCTATTCACCGAAGTTCCACTTTGCAGTCTCATATTGGCACAGAGAGCAAAAAAATCAAGTTTTTGTCCCCAAATTCGAGGATCTATAGCACATGCTTCTCAAGGAATGTCACAACTCCGGTCGCGGATGCCACTTTGGAACTGATAAGATTTTGAAAGAACTTTCCAAGTACGATTGGTGGGAGAAGATGAGGGTTTACATCGAAAACATCTACAAAAGATACGACTTATGCCAGAGACACGAGAGTCGGCACACCAAACCCATTGGTTAACTACAACCACTTTCGATACCAAACAAACCGTGGATCGACATGTTCATCGATTTCATGACAGGCTTGCCTATCACACCAAAAGGGTTCGATGCCATACTCGTTGCCGTTGACAGGTTTTTGAAGATGGCGCACTTCATCCCAACCATTAGTGATGTAAGCACCAAAGGGCTAGCACCACTGTTCCTTGACCAAATCGTCCAACTGCATGGGGTCCCACGGTCAATCACGAGCATTCGAGATGCGCGGTTCACCAGCCAATTGTGGTGAGAATTGATACAACGGTATGGTAGCCGATTCCAACTTTTAACAGCATTCTATGCATGAACTTGTGGACAGCCCGAGCAAACCAACCAAATGCTCGAACACCTCCTTCGAACAGTATGCAAATGTCACAACACCGAATAGGCAAAGAAGCTGCCATTTGCTAAGTTTGCATACAATTCAGTAGCATCTATTGCGACGGGGAAAACACCGTTCAAGGTGGTTTACGGAGCAGAGCCAACCACCCCAATCGATCTCTAGATCATGAGCAACATCCTCACCATCCACACTCACTCACAAGAATTTTCTGCAATTTGGGAAGAAACTCGTCAAACTCTCACAAAATCACAAGCAGCTATAAAGTGGTAGGCTAATAAACATAAAAAACAGAGAATTTTAAGACGGGCGACAAAATTTTGCTCAAATTCGTAACTGTCAAACTCCGCAGATCAAGCAATCTAAAGCTAAAACCTTCGTCATTGGGACCTTTCAAGATTTTGGAGATGCCCACTCCATTCGCTCCAGAACTCTGACTACCAGTCAACATGCAGATTCACTCGGTCTTCCACATCAGAAAACTTTGACATTATGTCGATCCGGCGAAAGATTTCTCTGGACGCATGAAACCTACCTTGCCACCAATGATCACTGACGGTGACCACAAGTACGAGGTTGAGGAAATCCTCGATCACCGCTGTCAAGGAGGAAAAGACCACTGTTTAGTCAAGTGGAAGAACTTTGTCGTAGCACATAATAGTTGGATGCCGTACAACCAACTCTCAGACATCGATCCTCTTATTGACGGCTACGGAGCCCGACTCCGGCCATGTGATGGTAGCGCGCCGGGCTATCGCAGCTAGAGGGAGGGAAGTGTTATGCCGATATGCATAAACGAGTCCTAAAACTCATGAGCGACCTATTTTTGGCTTTGTCGCTCCTCGTATACTTTGGGACTTAGTTGCGATAGTCTTTTTTGCGCTCGAGGGGAATTCTGCCAAATACCTCTTAACTTTCGTGTGATGACGACTACTTCCCGGTCCTTTCCTAAGCTCATCGGAACCTACTTGCGGCGTTACTTGATGCTTCGAGACTACGGGCGACTATCTCTTGAGCAACTTTGACAAATCTTGCAAAACCCAAATTAAACCTCAAAGCCCCCTGTCAAACCAACGCGGTACTTCTCGAATCAATAAATCAGAACACAACCTCACGTCACACAAACCGCCAAAATGCAAAACGGCTCGACCGAGCCTCATTCTCTTGCTCTCGTCATTTGTATATACCATGTCAAGTTTCGGCACTTACAACAACGAAGCATACTTCTTGCTTCTCCAAAGTACTCGATTGACCCCAATCTTGTGAAATGTAATGAACTCCGATTTTATCTGTGAACCACTTCACTTCCGCTAGCGTAACATGTATGATCCAAGAAGATTTGCATGACAATTCTATGCGCTATTTGTAAGGAAGAAATCTTCTTTCTTAACACATAATGTTGTTTGACGCACATCGGTGTCCTAACCCATGATCGCTGACGGTGACCATGAGTACGAGGTTGAGGAAATCCTTGATCACCGCTGTCGAGGAGGCGCAGACCAATGTTTTGTCAAGTGGAAGAACTATGACGCAGCACATAACACGTGGATGCCGTACAGCCAACTCTCGGACATCGATCCCCTTATCGATGACTACCGAGCCCGACTCCGGCCATATGATGGTAACGCGCCAGGACGTCGCAGCTAGAGGGGGGGGAGAAGTGTTATGCCGATAGGCATACACGAGTCCTAAAACTCACGAGTGACCTATTTTTTGCTTCTTTGCTCCTGGATTACTTTCGCGATTTTTTTGCGGCAGTCTTTTTTTGCGCTCGAGGGGAATTCTGCCGAATACTCCAAAACTCTCGCGCAATGACGACCACTTTCCGGTCATTTCACGAGCTCACTGAAACCTACTCATGGTGTTTCTTGATGCTTTGAGACTAGGGTGACGATCTCTCTAGCGACTTCGATAGATCTCGTGAACCCCAAATTAAACCTCAAAGCACCCCGTTGAACCAATGCGAGACTTCTTGAATCAGCAAATTGGAACACGACGTTGCATCACGCGAACCGCGAAAATGAAAAACGGATCAATCGAACCTCATTCTCTCGCTCTCGTCATTTGTATATACACTGTCGAGTGTTGATACGTGAAACAATGAAGTATACTTCATGCTTCTCCAAAATACCCTATTGACCCGAATCTTGCGAAAAGTAACAAACTCCAATCTCAACTGTGAACCACTTCACTTCCGAAAGCGCAACATATATGATGCAAGAAGCTTTGCATGGCAATTCTATGCGTGATATGTGTAGAGGACGTCTTCTGTCTTAACACACACTGTTATTTGACGTACATCGGTAACCTAACCTCGAGTGTCGGGAACTCCTCCCGCTCTGTATCCTGTACTTCCGAGACAATACTTCGGAGCAGTCTGTCCCAGCGATTCGGCTTGCTCATAATTGAGAAGGCGTCATTACATGCCTTCCTGAGTGCGAAGAAAGCACCTCACCACCGGCGGTGGTGAGGTGCTTTGGAGGTCATGGGTAGGCCGTCCGGTGAGCCTGCAGCATTATGGGTGGCGGCACGTGCCAGCAGCACCATCGCTCACTCTACAACCGGAGTGCGCAGCTTTACACCGGCTTCCACTCGTCAATGGCGCTAGGACACGCACGCACGCACGCTCCCGAAGAAACGTGCACGCCGTCGTAAGGGAGGGAACCGCGTCATCTACGCCATAAGTGCCTTCCTTCACCAATCAGGGTTGCTTGCTTGACACTAGGACACCATCTGCTCAGCACAAATACCCTTCTCTTTCACGGCAAGTGGACGTTCATCGCCTACCCTGGATGCTAGCCTGCTCTGACACCAGATTGACAACGTTCCTCTGAAACCGTGCAACAGAAGCGCCGCCTGCCTCA
>SZWC01026066.1:10996-33348 GCA_023375785.1 Penium margaritaceum
ATATGCATATGTATATGTATATGTATATGTATATGTTTATGTATATGTATATGTATATGTATATGTACATGTATATGTATATGTATATGTATATGTATATGTATATGTATATGTATATGTATATCATAACTATATGTTGATCCCTATGCATGTTTCAATTCATATGTAAGACAGATTTCATGCATATGCATGCTGATGTATATGTGTACATGTATGTACAGAACTAGTTAAGCACTTATGTTTATGTGAGTGCGATACCAGTCATACGTTAAGAGAAAGGAGCTTTTCAGGCTTTTTTCTCATAACAGTTTTGTATTCTCCACGTCATTCGAGGTTTGGTTGTGTCGGGGCGAAGGGGCGTGTTGGGAGGGTTGGGGGTGGAGGGGGGGTTGTGGGTGAGGTTGGGGGGCAACATCTCTTGACTGCTTTATGAGAAAACGGCAAGTATAGGATAGTTACTTAAGCTTCTTTCTTTACGCTTGCCGATTTGTTTTTTTGTGAATGACTCGGTTGAGGGTGACGGACAAGGACCAGACGAGGGACTGTCTTGTTCATTTTGTAATGCCGCACGAATGAATGATGACGTCCTCTCAGGCCTCAGCCGATGTCGACATCAGTAAACCATATGCCTCGATAATTTTTTAAAATAGTAGGAGCGCGGTAGCCATAATCCTCATACTTGAGCCAAGTTGGGAAAGTAATGAAAGAATGGGGGCGAGCTAGCTATCATTTTTTTAGTAGGGGCGACATAGCCATAATCCATAGATTGGGGGCATCTCAGACATGGTCAGCCAAAAATGGGGGCCACCCGGAGTTTCGTCGCAAGTCAGACGACAAGACGAGTTGTTTTTCTAGTCAAACAATACTAGCCAATCAGCTGATCCTGGGTTTTACATGTTAAGAGCTTAAAATCATTTGTGGTAGATTCATGCTTGAAAAATGAATTCAAATGTTTAATCATGGAAAATCTTATGTTCCCATACTAATTCACGATACACTTGTCTAAGAATCCCACCTTCATAAGTACTGAACATAACTTGCGAACACATGCATGACTGAGGACCATTTCCTTTAAACATAGATAACATGTTTCTCTACCTCTTTAATGGAAAAATTTGACATGTAGATTTCAAATTAAACTTCTTTGGATTACATAGGTATTCTTTCTAAGCTTTTGCATGTGATGAGGAAGTACTATGTTGATTTTATGGTCTGTAGGGTTTTCAAAGGTTATGATCACCTCAAATGTCTACTGTTCAATCTTCTCGTAGGAAACCGGCAAAAACATTGGCCGAAAGCGAAGTGTTTGAAGGTCTCTAACTCTCAAAACGTCCTGTTTTCCCACCTACAGCCCGAGGAACCAGCCCAAGGCACGTGGATCAAGCCACACTGAACCCCTCCCACCTGGGTGTGAGCTCTACTTGATGTCAAAAAGTGGGATTCAAACACCGATGATCTGATACCAGTGCAACAGTATTGGTTGTAAACTGGGCAGACTCAGTCAAAAACGAAGTGTTTGCGATTCGGAATCATTCTTTTTTCACGCTCACAACCCAAGGGAATAACCCGAGCCACGTGGATCAATCCACGATAAACGTTTGCAGTGTTACCATGTAATCCCACGCACGCTTTGCGTGCAATACCCGACTCTTGGTTTTTTGGAATACCTCAAGAGTAGGTCGTAGCATCCACTAGTGATACCACGAGTAATACTACCAGTTGAGGGTTGAAGACCATCAAGAACGTGTGGGGAGAGATCAGGCTCAAGAACCCTCAACCGTGTCATAAGAAAATGGCAATGCTCTCTAACTCACCCTGCGTTATCCTGTTAATAAACATAAAACATAATGAGGCAGCTGAATGATTGCAATCAATCCATGGTCCATAAAAACCTTCCCATTGGGTAAGGTGAAGTAACTGGGTAGACTTTGGGGCCCGTTGAGGGTCAATCAAAGATGTAGGAAAGTTGGTAAGGTGGGGTACAATAGCAATTTGGGTACTTAAGTGAAATAAATAAGGAAATCGGCTGTGTGGGGGAGGGTTTTTTGGGTTGGACAAAACTGGGAGGGGGGAGAGGCTCCTCCAGACCCTTGAGCTTCATAGCATTGTCATTAGTAGAGCGTTTCACGCTGGTCAAGAAATACACAGGTTTTCCGCAATGTTCTTATTCCAAACCCAGCACTTCAGCTTCTCTATAGGGCGCTTTCGCACGATGCCATAGCCGACTCAGGGAAATGGCCCATATACCGTTGACTCAAAGTATTTTTGCAAGATTTTTGGTCACTTTCAACGTCCCTAAAAATGTTTTTGCACGTGTGTAAATGGTTGGGAGACTAAACTCCCCCTTCATTGAAACGAAACATCACATGCCTTTACTGCAGGGCTTAGAAGGTTCCCAAACCTTGATGAAACCCACAATCCCTTGATATTACAAGGGATTCCATCAAAAGTGATTTTCCTGGAAGATTTTGAGGTATTTTCTGGGTATGAGGCAAAATCTCATGATTCAACACCCGAGAGGAAGAATACAAAGCTTTAGTTGGTAGATGGCATAGCGCTTTAGGACAGGTATGGGGCTGCTTTCATTTGTTGTTTTTTCTTTTTTAAACGCTCAAGGGATATCTGAACATATGCAAGATGCATGTAGTGAACAACTGATGTAAGGCCAACGGTCGTCTCGAGTGTCCATGGAGAGCATGTCATCTACACAAAGCATCCCACACAATCCCTTGATTGAAGCTGGAGATGCGAACAATTTGGAGGGTCAATAGCAACCTTGTGTAGTTTCCTTGGAAGAAACGACAACCGGCGGACATAAGCCGGCACAATGATCTGTGATCTTCACGTGGCCATCCATTCTCTCTTATCGATGATTACATGTGTCTTTCATGAAGCTACGTACCTTTCCATCCAAGCAATGCAAAAGAGCCATGTTTTCCTGTAAGTGTGGAAACCCAGTGATTTAGCTCATGCAAGCACCTACGCCAGATTCAGTAAGCATTCAAAGACTGAAATTTCTTAAAAACGTTAACGAGGCCAAAAGTGCGAAGAGGTTCCCTCTAAGTCTCATCATCCCACTCTTCATATCTGGCAAATACTCGTCCGGAGTGCCGTCCTCATCCGTAGCACTTCATCATTTTGAGCTACTCTCCAGTTGAAGAAAGAATTGAGTGTCTTCTTTTTCCCCTCTCAACGGACTCCTATGAGGCTCTCCACCCTCCAACATTACAGTTAAGCCTTTGCAAGTTGAATCTACCAGAGCACACCAATTGCGTCTGCGACAATACTTGTAGACAAGGACCTGTACGTGAGTCTGGGGCTGACAGGCAAAGTTGCAGATTCAGAGACACTCGCGGAGGTGAAAAGGCGTATTGGCGCAAAGCTTTGGAGTGCCACCCTGACAAACAACCTGGCAACATGGTTGTAGGTGTGTCTGGCACATCATTTCTTGCCTTCTAACTCCTTCCTCCTCCACCTTTGTTGTCGTTGTCTTTTTCATCATCCCTGCCGCAACCTCCGTCCACCTCCTCCTCTGCCTCCTCCTCCTCCTCCTCCTCCTCCTCCTCCTACTCCTCCTCCTCTTACTCCTCTTACTCCTCCTCCCCCTCCTCCCCCTCCTCCTCCTCCTCCTCCTCCTGCTACCTGTTCCTCCTCGTCCGTCATTGGCCCATGAGCTACAACATTGTCTTGTGTCCTTATGTAGACAGTCACCCACACGATATTCACTTGTCTGTTCATTCTTCTAATCTGATTGGTTTGCCTATACAGCCTATGTGCCGTAAGCCCAAACATAACCAATCACCTCATCCTTGTAATTGTGCACAAAATAGTTTATCGAGAAGTGAATAGATGAGTGTACATTAATCGTTCACCAAACCTTGTGTACATCATAAAATGCCCTAGTTATTCAGTGCTCAATGAGGAATGTATTAGTGGGATCTAGCCATTTGCATTATTGTCCATGAGTATCTAGAAATCCAAGGATACACAAATACATTTTTTGATACACTGATTATGGAGGGTATGTATTTGGGACGATTAACTATACTCCCGCTTTTGTGTCCCTTGTACCATTTTGAGTCTTGTTCCTTCAAGCGTGGCATCTTCCATGGTCTCCAAAGGCAACCAGAGACAACTAGTTTCATGTGCAACACATGGTGTAATTTTCTAAACATTGTGAAACACATATACAGAATCAAATTCCTTTTGCTCCACTCATGCCCGTGCCCGTGCCCGAGCGCTCAAGCATGCACACACCCACCCTTACACGCACACCACACTCACATCCACATCCACACCCACACCCACAGGCACACGCCTGCATGTGCGCCTGCACATGAAACCACGCATGCGCCTGCCCCTTCAAACATTTGTGTTGGCCTGTGCGTGTGTGTTTGCAGGTGTGTGTGCAGATGCCTGTGCCCATGTCAGTGCATGCCTAGTCAAAGGCGCATACGCACATGCACATGCACACCCAATGCCTATGCTTGTGCGAATGCTAGTGCATGCCTAGTCAAAGCCTCATGCGCTCATGTAAATGCACAAGAAAGGGCAGGTGCAGATGCATGCACAGGCACTGGAAAGCACATGCCAAAGCCCACTCCCATGTCCGAGCACACGCCCAGGTCCAGGCATGTGGAGACGGAGTTGCAGGTGGACCTACAAGCACATGCAAACGCGCATGTGCACTAACATGTGCACGTTCATTCACATGTGGAAGCAATGGTGCATGAGCACGTGTAGAATGTTTGCTTTGAACAAATTCAAATTCATGTAAGCATCTGCTTCAAGTTCCTTGAGAATCCGAAGGAGACTAGTGGGTCCTATTTGCAATTTTTTTCCTTCGGTTCACATTTTTTTTTACATAACATTTGATTCACATCCTTTGTTTCCCTTGAGGCTGCGTTTCCTTCCTGCCTGTTGCGCTTTCCTTGGTGCTCTCCAGCAACTGCCGAGCCATTTGCTGCTTTTTCCCTTTAAGGACTCAGTGGTTAATAGATGGGTGCTGTGGATCAGAGCTCCTCCTCCTCTTCCTCCTCCTTCTCCTCCTCCTCCTCCTCCTCCTCCTCCTCCTCCTTCTCCACCTTCTATCGCACAGCTTCACCACCGATGAAAAAAAGAGGCTTGGGACACTGGCCTCATGAATTTCTTCAATATTGCATCCCATTAGTTTGCCATGTTTGCCTTTTACTTCCCGCCTGAAACCACTCTGCCGTTCCTTCACGTGGTCAAGCAGATTCGCATGTGGATGCTGGGCTAGACTTGTAGTCTATAACCTTGCACGTCATGGAAAATAGGAGCAACTTCTAGAGCGGTGCCATCCATGGCGGCCTCAAGTTGTCCCTTCCCTCTGCCTGACCTAGAACGCCGAAGGCAAACTGTTATGCTCTGGTCAAACAAAAAACTATTTGCGTGATTTCTTCTACACAGACTGTCAAGCCGGCTATAGCCTTGTCCAAAGCATAACATTTTCTGAAAAAAAAGAAATCTATAATTCTTTTTTACTATGTTTTAATCACAAACCCAACACTCTATCCGCTTGGGAGGGGTCTGCCATTGCTGACATTTGATTGAATGCTTTAGTTGACGTTTGAAGCTCTACAAGATACATGTTGTCAACCGCTGATGCAAGGATAACGATCTTGTAGAGTCCTTGAGGACATATTTCATGCACACGATACACCCAAAAAACAAATCAACATAAACACAAAAAGTGAAATCTATGGACTGTTGAAACACACCAAGGTCAGATTTGGAAATGAACTTCTTGGGTAGGCGGTAGCGCCTTCTTGGAAAGAGCGAAAGTTGCAAACGCTTGTAAAAATGGCTGGCTACATCGTGTACCAACTGTCAAGCACGCGAGTGCTTCGCAATGGAGGGAATCAATTCCCTCCAAGTTTTGCTCTGATTTTGAAGTTGTGGCTTGTGGGACATCCCCCTTTTTTTCAAACAAATAGACTAAATGTGTCAAGCCGCCCCTAGTGTAGAACAGAGAAGTTACCTTTTTAAGTGAATTTTCACAAAGTGTTGATGCCACGTATCTGACTCTTGCATCTGATGATGGTGGGCAGCGTTGTTTTACAAATGTTTTGAGAAAGTTTGTATTCTAACTTTCAAATTCTTGTCTAAAACAAAAAGGGGATGATCCTTGCCCCAGCGCGACTCAAATGGAGCCGCGGTTTGGCGCGAGTACTTTCACGTGCAATGCGCTAGACTTCTGCATTCCACGCGCAAGCTGTCACCTGTTAACTATTACCACGGACACACCTTTCCATAAGCGTACACACACGTCGTTGACCGCTAGTTTCCCATAGGCTGCCAGCACAACCATATTCACACCAGTCCAAGGTACTATTGGTGCAACTTCTTGTGTGCCTGTGGCGACTTGTATGATGTGGTTGCGTAACCTGCAACTTGAGAACAGCAAAGCCGCTCACCAGCGCATGAGGCTCGGCCTATTTGACATTGCTCCAACCCACACCCATCCCATGGACAGCTTCAACCAAAGCCAGTTGGTTTGAAGCCAGAAACCAGCGTACGGCACATTGCACCACATGCCAAGACCCTTGCTCTGGCAAGAGGGGTATCTTGACACGGAAGCTACATGAGAGGTGCCGTGAATCTGATCGTTCTCCTGAAACCGGTTCCTAAATTGGTGGCCGATGATGCATGTGACACCGCAAGCCATGCATGCTTCCGTGGCGTGAACGCACCCGTGGCCTCTACCTCTCCGCCAAACAGCATGGCATCCACGGATCTTGTTGGCAATGTCACAAAGAAAGGGTGAATGATAGAAAATGATGTAGCACTGTTGAATCTCACGATAGTTTTTGCCATGTAGTTTCACAAAGTCTCTGGATGGCAGACACAAATGCACGTCATCCTGGGAAACATTTTTTTGGCGTATGTGAACTACGAGGAGCGCCTACAGACGGAGGAGATGCGTCATCGATGCAACAATTTGGCAAAGCCCTGAAGTTTTGTGTGCAATGTTGTTCATAAGAGCTGNTGGCCTCTACCTCTCCGCCAAACAGCATGGCATCCACGGATCTTGTTGGCAATGTCACAAAGAAAGGGTGAATGATAGAAAATGATGTAGCACTGTTGAATCTCACGATAGTTTTTGCCATGTAGTTTCACAAAGTCTCTGGATGGCAGACACAAATGCACGTCATCCTGGGAAACATTTTTTTGGCGTATGTGAACTACGAGGAGCGCCTACAGACGGAGGAGATGCGTCATCGATGCAACAATTTGGCAAAGCCCTGAAGTTTTGTGTGCAATGTTGTTCATAAGAGCGGAAACAAGTTGGACCGCACTCGATGGACCATTAAGCTTGACGCTACCACATGGGATTATCTCAAGTGTTCAAACCCCAAGGTGCAAGATTACAAGAGAAAAATTTGCCTTGGTTTGATTTGGCAAGAAAGTTGTTGATTTGCAAAAAATCTGTGGGTGTGAATGCATTCGGTTTGGAGGAAGCAAGGGCCGTCAGTGAAAACATAAAGGGGAGGGATGGGACGAGTGGTGAGGATGCCATTCATCTTATGTGTCAGAAGATTTTTTACCGTAAGATGGACAAGGTTACTATTGTTTTAAAGAGTGCCGCACGTCTAGAGTGCGTCATCAAAGATGACGACTCCAAAACACCACGGGCCATGGTGGTGCAGGATGTTGAAAACAACAAAAGTATGACTGATGATTTGAAGTTGGAACTCTTCGAAGTCATCTAGCGCGATGGTGAAATGTGTGTGCATTGCGCATTTAGGACCAATCACCTTTGATCCATGCACTCCACAAACTTTGTACGCCACATTTAACCACACACAAGAGGCTACCGAGAAGTTTCTTTAGCTTCCATTTGGTATGATGGAACATAGTGAGAAACTTCCAAAACAACTGGATGCCAATGTTTCTACAAAAATTTATAGAAATTGAACCCACATTTCATTCATCATTTCCAAGAAGTTTCTTGTATCAGACATAGGAATAAATTTCAAAATAGTGCTACTTAATGTTTGCCTTTTAACTGAAACATGACTGTTTATGAAGGTTTATACATGTTTTAGGAATTTATTAACTAGTTCTTGATGTAAAACCTTTTTGGTTATTCTATCTAGTAACCTTCAGATTGCTAGAATCCACGTAAATAGCTTTAAAGATTTATAGATGATATTGCACACTTCAAATTTTATTCTTGTGTTGGATATGCTGACATGACCTACATTTGTCAACATGGAGGAGTTGTGGCGGCTGGATGAGTCCATTCGACGAATAAAAGAGTGAGCGACATGAAAGGACATTGATGTGACACAAACCCAAGAATAAGATTTATTTTTGGGTCGCATTTCCCGTTCTCTCGCCCCCCCCACCCCCCCACGAAGGTGTATGTGGCAATTGTATGAGCGGGTTTAAAACGGCGTAGTTGAGCATCAGGTTTAACGGTACACTAGTGTGTATTTATTTTAGAAACATCCTTGAGAGAATTTGATCGTACTTGTGCACAATCCTTTGGATGGGTACTGCAAGGATAATGCACTTTCACATTCACTCGCATTTCAATCTCTCGTGATTACGGGGTGGGGGAAGGGAGGTGCATCTGGGTTTGGGTGGTCCCCTCCCCCCCCCCTCTTGCAAGTGATGTGTATGAGGTGAGTTTCTGGGAAAATGCACACAAAACATTACGCGAGAGACCAAACTGTGTGCACGAGTGCAATGGTGCGTCGATCGATCGGCGTACTCAGTTTGATAACAACAACGAAAGATGATTGTAACGTGTCGAGTCTCCAGCTCCTGCTCTGGAGTCATCATCAGAGTTTGAAGAATGGCGTTCTCAGTCCACGTCAGGGGTTTGCCCCCTTCGTAGGACTGAGGGGAAATCGTCATCAACGACCCAGAGCAGGGAGACTCCAATGTTTTGAGTCTCCAATGGCACATTTCCGTTTTTTGCCTTACCCCTGGTTTGGGACCGACTGGGGGTTTTTACCTCGAACACGTGCTTTCACACAAATTACTATGTTTTCTTATGTCAAATTTTGTTGCACACAAACTTTGATTCATGTTTTTGACGTTCTAGCATGAAATCGTCGCGTGCGAGGCACGTTGGCAATTTCGCGCCAGTCTCTCTTGCCTCACGTCCCTCGTCCCCCTCCCTCGTCCTTGCTCGCTCGCTCACGAGGAGGGCAAGCAAGGGCGAGGGCACGAGGCCACGAGGCCTCGCCCTCGAGGCTCTCGCGGCCCCTCAATCACCAATTGGGCTGAGGCCAGGATCGGCGGCTAGCGGCTAGCGGCTGGCCGGCTGGTGGCCGGCTGGTCACTTGGCCGGCCGCCGGCCGTCCAGTCGGCCGGCAGCGAGCTGGCCAACGGCCAGCGAAGTGCTGGCCGTCGGCCAGCCCTCGCTGATGCGAGAGGTGGTGCACAACCACCCCTTGCTTCAGCAAGGAGGGAGGGCCAAACCGGCCCTCCCGCTACATTCCTCCCCATTTATTATGAACCGTCTCGGTTCATGAACAACAAGCAGGATTGTCAGATAGTGAGTCATCAACATTATGAAAGAAAATTGATAATTCAATCACCAGCTAAACATGAACATGTGCATGGCACTTGGACCTAAGCTGTAGTTTGTCGGTCTGCATGGCTAGCGGCCTCCCCCCCTTTAGGCCGGAGCGTTTGCGCGACAACCATGTTGGGCATCCCCAACCTCCTATGGTTGCAGTCCATGAATGTCGCCATGGGGGAATGTTGTTCACTTTTTCCGTGTTTAGGTGGTGCCCCCCGACACGCGTCGATCCGTGCGAGATGTCAACTCACTCCAATACTCGTTGTCCACCCCTGTGGACAACCGAGATTCTGGCTCCCATGAGTTATGTTCAAGTCCACACCCGACCCAATGAACGAGGTATTCCCTAACAACACGCGACCGGAGAGTATGCTCTCGGTGCTGGAGTACACGAAGAACCTTGTACTGGCCATTGGCAGCAAAGATTATTGGTGGTGGCTGAACGGTTCCATTTGCCGTGTATGGAGTCAACAGGCTCACATGAAACACGTCATGTATCTTCATACTTGGCGGAGGCAGCAATCTGTATGCCACTGACCCGATGCGTGCAACGATGGGAAACGGCCCAATCCACTTCGGTAGAAGTTTTCGTGCCCCTGGCGACTTTAGCCAAATATTCCTAGTGCTAAGCAGCACTTTGTCACCGATGTCAAACGAGACCTCACAGCGACTTTTGTCGACATATGCCTTTTGTCGTTGCCGAACAACTTGAAGGTGACCCTTCACCTCCTGTAACAAGGATTCAATGCGTTTGGTAAAGGCTTGAGCAGAAGTAACCTTTCCTCCTGTACTCCCACTCTTCACCAATGAAGAGGGCACCACTGGATGCCGACCACTGTTCAACACAAACAGTGTGAACCGTGTAGACTCGTTCACCGAGTTACTCACTGCAAACTCTGCCGGTGCAAGGAATTTGTCCCAGTCATTCATGGCAGGGTCCATGTACATGCTGAGGATTTGTTCCAGGGTACGGTTCATGCAGTGTCTATCTGTCAGTTTGAGGATGAAACATTGTCGACATCTGCAACTCACTGCCGAAGTACTCGTGCATCTTTTGCCAGAATTTACTAGCAAATTTTTTATCTCAATCGAAGATAATGCGCAACGGCAAGCCGTGGTACTTTACAACNGTTCAACACAAACAGTGTGAACCGTGTAGACTCGTTCACCGAGTTACTCACTGCAAACTCTGCCGGTGCAAGGAATTTGTCCCAGTCATTCATGGCAGGGTCCATGTACATGCTGAGGATTTGTTCCAGGGTGTAGTTCATGCAGTGTCTATCTGTCAGTTTGAGGATGAAACGTTGTCGACATCTGCAACTCACTGCCGAAGTACTCGTGCATCTTTTGCCAGAATTTACTAGCAAGTTTCTGATCTCAATCGGAGATAATGCGCAACGGCAAGCCGTGGTACTTTACAACAACCTCCAAGAAGAGACGAGCGGTGTCCTCTCCGTTCACGTCACTGGTTGTAGGAATGAAGTGTGTCATCTTTGTCAGAAGATCCACAACTACTAGTATTGCATCGTGGCCATGGACCGTGTCCGGAAGACCAGTAATGAAGTCCATGCTAACGCACTCCCATGGAGTTCTAGAAATGGGAATCTATTGGAGGAGTCTAGCAGGCTTCTTGTTACTAGCCTTAATCCGAAGACATGGGTCGCATGTCATGAAATATTTACAGACATCAACACTTCATCCAAGCCACCAATAGTGGTCCGAGAGTGCGTGTCCGGTCCCACATGACCTGCGACCGGCGGGTCGTGGAACATGGAGATAATCTTTGCTCGAAAGTCTCTCGAGTTTGGCACAACAACTTGCTCTCTGTGCCAGAAGATTCCTACGGCCTCCACCAAGCCGTACTTGTCCAGATTTTGAGAGTCCTGATACCAAGAATCCACACAGTATCCCATCCGGATCCTGTTTACAAAGCCGTTGTAATGGATAATCTCTCGTGGTGGTTGCCACAGAGGTGCAGGGGGATCTGGTCATTTTACTGTTGCTGTTGCAATGACCATAAAACACCCACCAACCTCGGTGGTTGCTTTTATTTCCACAGGCTGTCGGCTTAGTGGATCGGCCACATTGATGCGTCCTGACCAATATTCCCATGTGAACGAGAATTGGCTCAGGTATTTGCTCCAACGCGCCTGTCGTCTTGACAGGTTTGGTTGCGTTTGGAAAAACACCAATGGATTATGGTCGGTCACGACCGTCACACCCCTTTTAGCACCCTCGAGTTAGTAATTCCATATCTTGAAAGCATTTACCACCGCGAGAAGCTCTTGATCCCCAGTCGTGTACCTCGTTTCCGCAGGGATGAGCTTCCGGCTCTCATACGCAACAAGATGACCGTTCTGCATGAGGACGGCTCTAAGTCCTACTATCGACGCATCACATCGAACCTCCCACAGTTGCGATGGATTCAGAAGAGCTAGGACGGGAGCTGTGGATAGACGCTCTTTGACTTTGAGAAAGGCGTTCTCAGAATCAGCTGTCCATTCCCAACGCACGTCTTTTTGCGTGAGCCTAGTTATCGGTGCTACCAGGGTCAAATACCCTTGCAAAAACCGTTGAAAGTAGTTTGGACGGCCAAGGAAAGACCAAATCTGCCCAACATTTTCCGGGCATAGCTAGTCTACAATGGCTTGGACCTTTCGTGGGTCGACACAAATGCCATCCTTGCCGACGATGTGTCCCAAGTATTCAAGCTCATCTTGTGCAAACTTGTACTTGCTCACCTTCGCATAGAACTTCTGCTCTCAAAGCATTGCAAGGACTTCACGCAAGTTTTCTATGTGCTCTTCCACTGAATTGGAGAAAACCAGGATGTCGTCCACATAAACCAAGACAATCTCCCTGAGTTGCTTGGGAAACGTTCGGTTCATGTCTTCTTGGAATGTTGCTGAGGCATTTGTAAGCCCAAAGCATAACACTCAAAACTGATAGTGTCCCATGTGCATTCGAAACGCGGTTTTGGGCACATCATCTTCCGTAATGCAGATTTGATGGTACCCTTGAGACAAATCAAAAGACGAAAATACTTTTGCGCCTTGGAGTTGGTCGAAAAGGTCCTCAATCCGCGGTAAAGGGAATCAATTTTTCCCCGTCAGCTTGTTCAACACCCGGTAATCCACGCACATGCGTAAACCACCTTCCTTTTTGTTCACAAAAAGGATCGGCGTAGTGTACGGCAAGCTACTTGGCTCGATCCATCCTTTTGCAAAGTACTCTTTGATTTGGCGTTCGGCCTCTCGCCTTTCTGCTTGACTAAGGCGATACATGGGTCTGAACGAAGGAGTCGCCTCTGGTTGCAGCGGAATCGTGTGGCCCATGTGTCTTTCTGGTGGAAGCCCAGCCGGTGGGTCTTGGAATACATCCACGAACTCCACCAATAGGGATTTTATCTCTTGTGGCGTGTCTTCCTTCACGTCATCCTCCACTTTTTGCAGCTGAGCCAAGAAGTATCGACAACCTTGTCAAATACGTTTCTTGACCTGCATCGAAGACAAGTTGGCATGGACTTTGAGTCGGGTTGGTGATAATTCCGTACTCGTAATCAACGTAAAGCGACGCTGTCCCATTCTGAGGGTCAAACGCTTTGATTCAAAGCACATCAGAGCCTTGTTTTCACGAAGCCATGGATGGCCTAGCACCACTTCAAACGGGTAAAGAAGGTTGAGTACCTTCAACGTGACACTCTGTGTGTACCCTTCAATACGAATTTTTGCTTTACAAGTACAGATCACGGGTACCATACGGTTGTCACCAACACAACTGCGCCATTCGATGGCTCGTACTTCAAGCCAACCTATCAAGTAAAGCCAAGGCTAACAAAAGAGTCGTCTCCTCCAGTGTCAGCAAGTACGTCCACGGGAGCACCAGTTAGATGTCCTTTGAACAGCATCGTTATGTTGCCTCCACTCTTCCGAGTGAACAGGCTCGACGATGGCAAGCCGAGTTTGTGATAAACACGGAATCTGGACGGCGGACGCCGTAGCTCCCATGATTCACCTACTCTAGTCCACATCTTGTGGGCACGTGTGAATTCTGTCTGCACCGTCCAGTCCTTAAACTTCACTGGGTCGAAGTCGTCGACTAAAGGTACCGTAAACATGATTGAACTGATCGCTTTGAGGACGTTTTCTTCAATCAAAGTGTTACACAATTCTTGTACAGTGGTCGGTGTTGCCACCACTCAGCAGTTTTGGTCATGCATCTTGTCCGGTGATTCAAGATTTAGTGGGCAATGTCGATCAGCAAGTGTAGAATGAGGTTCAATGAGAGGGGAGAAAACAATGGAGAAATTTCAAATAGAATAAAATCAAATTGTTTAACATCCTCGTCTGAGAACATGAACCCACACTCATGATCCAGTTTTATCCCTGAGTGGTCCCCGCTAACGTCACTCAGGGGTGGGGAAAACCCACCCCACGACCTTGTCCATTACCATGGCTGGGCCCATTGCCGCGACCGCGACCCTATCCACGCCCCTGTCCGCGGCCTCTTGCTGCACCCTCCCCACGAGGCGGTGCTGTTACAGCTCACACCGCGGCCTCTTGTCCACCACCAGTAGCCTCAGGGCACTTAGCCCTGAAGTGTCCGGGCTGCATGCAGTTGTGGCACAGTCCCTCACGGAAGGCCGTGTTACGACGCTCACGTGCCACCTGGAGCTCGACATTGTCGTGGCCACGCTTGTGGTTGGGGGGCTTGTTTCCACCAGTCTTCTTGGTTGGAGGGTTTGCCGGCTGCTTGTCCTTGACCCCGCCCCGTTGCCCGGTTATCCCTCCAGCCCCTGCAGCATCCATGAATGCATCGCGGCCTTGCTGTGCAGGCACGTTCGGCCGTTCATCCGAGTAGTGCTTCGAGTCCGCCGAATACACGTCGCTCATGTACTCTCGCAACGCCCTCCAGCTTGTCCAAGCTTGGCCCGTTGTGGTCGTGGTGGTCTTGTCTTTCAGCTTCTCGCTGGAAAGACCATCGCGCAAGTACTCCAGCCGCAAGCACTCTGGGTACTTGAAGGTCTGGGTACCGTCGCTCTCGGTGAAGCTTTCGACTTCCTCCACGAGCACGGTAAACTCGCTCGAGTAGGCCTCAAGCAAGTTACCCAGCTGTTTGAAGTCCTTGATCTTGTGGAAGGTGCGCTGCGCCTCCTCATACTGGGTACACTTCTTGTACATGATTGCGCAGAAGGCTTCCCATGGCATGGGCTGCTACTCGAGGTGAGGCCTCTGCTCACTCCACTCCTTGACCACGTACTTGAAGAGATTTTCTTCAAGCCTGGTCGTGGCAAGGTCGCCTCACTGACTGAGTGGAGCCTTGTGGATGCGTACGACGTGCTCCATGCGGTTCAGCCAGTTGGTTAGCTTCACGCCCTTCCGGAAGATCTCCACACTGTGGAGGAAGGACGTGTTCATGACCGGCCCCGAAGTCGTCGAGGTAGGCAAGTTTTTCGCTGCCACCGGCAGTGGCATCTGCAGCTACGGCGTGCTGCGCTTGCTACTGCATCCGCACGTAGGTCACGCTCTGCAAGGCCTTGTCGAGGTCGTTGCATCGGCAGCTTGCCTCATGGACGGCCAGGCGTTGCAGCTGGCGATCACGGTCAAGGTCCGTGATGCTCTGCCCGATGTGGGCCAGCAGGTTGGCGTACGCAAACTTAAGCTTTGATGTCGTCAGGGCATCGGCGATAGCCTCCTGGGCCTCGCGTTGTCCGTGTACCTTTACCCATTATAAGAGGGTACGGTTCGCGTACACGTCTCCTGTCAGCCCCACCTTTCGGAGGAAACTGTCGTTAGCGACAACCCTTGAGTGGGCGTTGCCCTGCCCCATTGCGGCCACATCGTAGGAAGGGGGGTCCGCCCCCCCTCCTCCAAGTGGTGCCGTACCTCCACCGTCAGTGGTGATCTTGAGTCGGCCCGCCGCCTCAGCAGTTAACTCCGCAAGCATGCGGCAGTCATCATGAATCACCTTTGCAACGGCGTCATCCGACTCGTTCTCGTGGGAAATTCCCACGTGGTTGCTTTTGACACCTTTGCTGCTCTGGGTGGCCTTGCTGCTGTCGGCAGCTTCGGACGATACGCGAGCTCCTTGCCCTTCTCGAGCAAACGACTCGAGTTTGCCGCATGACGATGGCGATGGTCGCGATCCTCATCACCTTTGCCATCATCGGCGCCGTGCTCTTTGTCAGGGTCCAAGCTCGGGTGGTCCTCCTCTAGCGCGTTGTCCGTCGCGTGGGGGTCTCCCACATGCGCGTCGACGTGCTGGTCGAGCACTTTTTTGGCTTTCGCACACTCCTCGGTGTCACCGAGATTTGCGCTAGTTGCCTTTGGCGGCAATGTTGCCTTTGGTTTGGCAACCGTGCTTACGACGGCGGCTCCCAAAATATGGAGTCCGCTGAGGACGTGTGGTGAGACCGTCACCACCTTACCCTTGATGGTCTTGGACGGTCCGGCACTTGCTATCTCCTCACCCATGCAACTTGCACGTGAAAGCCATTGTGAGGATCACCCCACAACTTCAAGGAGGTGTCGCCTCCCAAAGTACCGTTGTTCTCACGATTGGTGAGACAATTGTAAATTTCATTCCTATTTTGCTACGCAGCCACGGCACAAGGGCGTGGATTTGTAGGCAAAGCCCTAAGCCATGACTCACGGCACTAAGAAAGCTAAGAAAACCTAGATAAACAAGCAAGTACAAGGTCAAGAAGCAAAAGACTACTTTTCTTCTTGTCATCTTATCTTCTTGTCTTCTGGTCTTCCTTGGCCTCTTCTTGCGTCTTCTTGGCACACCTTGCCCACTTTGGAGGCGCCTTTCTTGTGCTCCATGGCAATGTGGTGGCCTCTACAAAAATCTCCAAGTAGTGCTTTTCTCTTTTTTGTTTCTCTCTCAGGCCGTGAGAGTCTCTGGTATTAGAGAAAGGCACTGCCCTAGTTTTTGGTTGAAGAGGAGCTGAAGGAGCCTTGAGAGGAGGGAAAACGTAGGTGGTTTTGGGGGTGAGTACTCCCTATCCCGTCCCAAACATTTTCCCCTAGCCCATTGGGATGGAGAAGAGACTATGGAGAAAAAGCTCCAAAAAAATAGAGCTCGTGTCTAGCTTCCTAACGCACATTGCGGGGCTTCAAACGGTGAAGCGTAGATGCCGTAGTCCCTTCTGGCATTTTTGTTGCTGCTTGCAGCTGCCGGTGGAATTTTATATATGTCGTAGCCACCGTTTCCATCGAACTCTTGGTCGTGGGGGTCGTCTGGCACTGAGAACCAGTGTAACGTGACGATTCTCCAGCTCCTGCTCTGGTGTCACTGTCGGAGTTTGCAAAATGGCATTCTTAGTCTGCGTCAAGGGTTTACCCCCTTTGCAGGACTGAGGGGCAATCGTCATCAATGATCCAGAGCAGGGAGACTCGAATATTTCGAGTCTCCGGAGGCCTATTTTCATTTTTAGCCTTGCCACTGGTTTGGGACCAAAACTGGGGGTTTTAACGTTGAACTCATGCTTTCACACGAGTTATTCTGTTGTTTTTATGTCGAAGTTCGTCGCAAACACACTTCAATTTATATTTTTGACATTCTGGCACGAAATCAACGCGTGCGAGGCACGTTGGCGATTTCGCGCCAGTCTCTCTGGTCTCACGTCCCTCGTCCCCCTCCCTCGTCCTTGCTCGCTTGCTCATGAGGAGGGCGAGCGAGGGCAAGGCCACGAGGCCATGAGGCCTCGCCCTCGAGGCCCTCGCGGCCCCTCAGCCGCCGATCGGGCTGAGGCCGCGATCGGCGGCTGGCGGCTGGCCGGCTGGTGGCCGGCCGGTCACTTGGCCGGCCGCCGGCCGTCCAGCCGGCCGGCAGCGAGCTGGCCGACGGCCAGCAAAGTGCTGGCCTTCAGCCAGCCCTCGCTGACGCGAGGGGTGGTGCGCAACCACCCCTCGCTTCAGCGAGGAAGGAGGGCCGAACCGGCCCTCCTGCTACAACGATGATGCCGTGAAAAAGTTGAAGGGTTCGTTTGGATTCGACCGAGTTGCCGCGGGAGAAGTCGACTTGGATCCACCGTCGCTACATCTGCTCAAGATTCAGTTTGAACTCGGACTGCCGGATGAAGTGATTGATACCGTCAGCGCTGTCCGCGGACAATGAACAAGTGAGATCCAACTTGTTCGAAGTCGGAATCCAAGCAGAACCTCAATTTTGCTACGAATTCGACTCGGGAACCAAATGCGCCTTAATCTATTTGAAGACACAGACCCCACTGAAAACGTGGCCGGTGGGGCCGGGACTGTTTGATGATAAGAAATAGTGCCTCAGTGTTTTTTTTTTCTGTATCAAGCGAGACCATGCCGATAAGTCCTCGGTGGTTGTTTTGCCATTTGAACTTCCAGTCTATTGACCGTAAGTCGCAGGACGTCGGATGATCTGCAATAACAGACTGGAGGTACGATATGATTCAGGATAATTCATTAGTCAATAGCTTGAGACAATCAATCGAGCAGCATTGAAAGCCCCCGTGGTACGCAAACACCTGTGCACTAGTTCAATTTTCATCGTCTCTTACGTGGTAATTGATATGAACTCCCGCATGCACTTGCGTGATGCAATTGTCAGCTGGAGGAGGGGGGGCTAAGAACCTGAAACTGGATAACCCCACCCCCTCCATCCACGAGAGAAGTGTATGGCGGGAGTGCATTTGTAAGTGCACTTTGCTTGCACTACATTTGTCAAAGAGATTTGTGGAAATGAACCATACTGAACCTTCGCGGATACGTCCGAACGTCAAATACACTAGTGTGCAGTTATGTCGTATGTACGTATGTCAAGTCGTGCACCTCCTCATACAATCCCCATGTGCACTTCGTGGAACGAGACCGAGGGGGGGTGGGGGGGGGGGATGGATGAAAGTAGGTCTAAAATGGACCGGTTGCCTTGACCAGGATGGAGATTACATCGGTCATCTTGTAGACTTGAAAGCACATAGAGGAAGTCATGAAGTGTCGGACCTGCCAATTCAGGAACACAAATAGGTCATCGTACAGTTCAAAACGCATGTTCATCTTGAGAAGCTATTCTTCATGTTACAACAGTTTTATGAGCTAGGGAATAATCATGTATGGTTCTTTTCTTTCATGAATCAAAAGTGCATGGTTTACCTTGCTTATACAAACCTCAATTAAATGTATAAAGAATACATTAACTCCCAATTCATCACCTGATTATTCCTTTCAGATAAGATATCTTTAGAATCGTTCATAGAATTATCTTGAAAATTTCTTTCGATGTATTTGTAATCTAAAGACAATTAGGAAATGTCTTGGAAAGAGTAGTGAAGGTTAAATGGGGTTTTTCAGGGTGAATGATACACAAGTGCAGACTTCTATCCAAACAACAGAAAGGTTTTAACACACCTCTCCATACGCACTCCACGTACAATTTCACCCCGCACCCAATAGGACTTCCATAATCCTCTCTCCCAATACTTACACTTTCGTGCACTAGCGTACAACCATATGCAATACTAACTCATCTCAACATACATCTTCACATTCACTCCCCACATACACTTTGAGCCCCCACATCCTCCCCCTCCCATGACAAAATAGCCTTACCCGAAGCATGTTGTACATTTGTGAACTATTACACCTACACCCCTCTCACACATTTGTACACCTCCAAATCCACTCCCTAAATGCACTCTCACCCAACAAGATGCCCCCCATCCACCTCCATCTCATTCAACATACATCATTCACTAGTTTATTTTTCAAATTTTGAACCGAGAGGCGCCCGGAGTGAAGGTCACATGCCGAGCCCTTGGGATGAACCTCCCACCCTTGACCCCTTGGTGTGTGGGTCAACCCTTGAGATGTCGCACAACCCTCTTCTAGCAGCAAGACTGCTAGAGACCAAGGTTCCCGCCGTGCGACTCTCCTGGCGGTGATTGCAACAAGGTGCACTACGGTAGACTTGTGGGATCGAATGGACATGTGCAAGGCAATGCTTGGAAGACAAGAAGAGTTGGGAAAGTGATGAATCCTTCAGACTTGGTTGATCAATACAGTGCAATGTACAGAGTCTCTAGGTATGATTGGCATGCCTAGAACAGCTCGTAGACTTCCTTATGCACCCAGCCCCTATGAGCCAGCCGAAAGCTACTCGGTGTTTCAAAGCCCTCTATAAAGGCTTACCCGAGGTATGGTTAATCCAGGCCATTTCATACACCCGTTTTTTGGTGTGTACTTTTAGTGTGCTCTCTTACAAGGGAGTAACTTACACCAATCGTTACACTCTTTCCATAGTGTATGAGAAAAGTGTACTTTCATCCTATATGGCCTGAAATTCTCTTCTTAGGAAGGTCTTCAGTACGTGGGATTAGTGCATGTGGAAAGTGCACACAGACACCATACAAAAGTACACTGAGAGCACACTCAGTGCGCTCATTTTTCTCATATGTCAAAGCATATCTTTATTTTTGTCCTATATGGCAAAATAAGTCTCTTTTCAGGAAGGACCTCAGTGTGTGGGGCTAGTGTATGTGGCAAGTGCACTTACTTGCAATGTAAAAGTACACAGAGAGCGCACTCAATGCGCTAATTTGTCTCATGTATCCAAGCGCACCTCTTGTTTTTTCCTTTATGGTAAAAAGATACACTTCTTAGGAAGGATCGCAGTGCGTGGGGCTAGTGTATGTGGCCATTGCGCTTAGTCACCATACAAAAGTACACTAAGAACACACTTAGTGTGCTAATTTGTCTCTTGTGTTTAAGAGCACCTTACATCTGTCTTATTTGGCAAGGAAATTCTCTTCTTAGAAGGGACCCCAGTGCGTGGGGTTAGTGTATGTGGTAACTGCACTTAGTTACCATGCAGAAGTACACTAAGAACACACTCAGTGCGTTAATTTGTCTCCTTTGTCTAGTAGTCTGAACTTAAATTTTGTCTTGTATGGCTGACGATTTTTTTTTGGAAGTTTATACAATGAGGTAAAACTACATCTCTTTTCTTGTGATAACTTTGTGTGTTCGTGTTTTGTAGTTTTGGCTAATCATTTTGCAGTGAAACCTTTACCTGATACAAGAACGAAATTATATCAGAATGCCTATCGATATGATGTTTAGCAGCACTTTGATTGAGATAAGTATGCTTTATCTGGTTTTTGTAGCCTCTGAAAGCTTTCTTAAGCTCTACGACATAGACATGTCCGTTGATCGATTGTGGTGTTATCGCAGTAATAAAAGTGAAACGAAAGTTACGAAGACCATTTTATCTTCCGTTCTCTGGATCGTCCGTTGGGACGTGCCGGTCGATCACTCCAAGCAGCTTTTTTATATTTTCGTGACGCTCGTCTACCGGCCGACGGAAGTGTACTACCAGTTTCACTGTTGTTTTTTCATTGTCTGCTGTGACACGACTTATCCTTCGCTTCAATCCTCGCATGGTGGTCCAGGGATGGGGTCAGTGTACGGGGATAGTGCATGTGGCAAGTGCGCTCAAAACAAGTGCGAAAGTGCAGTTATCACGCACTCAGTGTGCGAAAGCTATGTACCGAAATGGTCTAATAGCGAGTAATAATGATGCAGTTCAAAGAGCAAACCAATGATGTTTGCAACCCAAGATAAACGTCGACAAACCAAGAACGTTGGACCTCATAGATTCCGTATTAGGTCCTGTTCTGCATATATGAGAATCGCTGATTCCTTAGGGCATAGGTATTCGAGCGAACAGCGATCAGTTTGAACAAGAATTTTGTCGATAAACACTTTTTTTATAAGAAGAAAGAATGTCGAGGATTCCTGATCCGATGTTTCAAGCGCTCTGGAAAAAATAGATGGTTGTACCAATTCACATGAGGTAAAAAAACATTGCACTCTCTCATCGTAGAGTTTGAGACCGCATTCGATGGGATTCAACGGATTGAACAGTTCAGATAGATTTTAATTGACTCAAAAATTCAGATTGTCTATCTTCAACTGTCTTTCATGATGTTGTCGACATGTTTACAAACATGATTCGGAAGTCAAAGAACAGGTCCGCAATCAAGCCGTTTGCTGTCCTGCTCAAGATATCCGATGCTTGCCAGAAACGACGAAGGCTTTTCTCGTCTTATTTTTTCTGTACGACTTGCGGGGTGCTAATAATCGCAAACCAAGAACTTCTCGTGATAGCTGATATCGCAAACCATTTCGGTTTGATACTGTATAGGATTGCACACTCAGTGTGTGATAAGTGCATTTTTCATACGATTCGATCGTACTGAACCATGTACACTAATCCTCGCACTAGGGGGGTCTTAGCAACGAAATGATATTCTCTTGAGACATCCGACGGCAATCGGATCAGCGAGACCACAGCGTATCATGATTCCTGCCGGCAGCTAACGACGGCCGTCACTCTCCGACTGGAGAAGGCAACCTGTCAATTACAAGATCGAAGGGAGCGAGCGCGACTTATGTCACGGACAAAAGGAGGACACTTATAGCTCCAGTGACAAAAAAACATTAATACAAACATATCACAATAGTAAGATCCAAGACTAGTACAAGTAAGCTGTTAGTGCGTATGTATTTCTCGTGAAACAAAAAGGAACGAAAAGCATTATGGCAGAAATCATTTCTTAAAAGAGTAAAAAACTGAATAAACGAATGCAGAACACTATTTGGGATGCAGGTGGTAGCAAGAAAATGAGATATTAAGGGAGGAAGAGAGAGAGAGAGAGAGAGAGAGAGAGAGAGAGAGAGAGAGAGAGAGAGAGAGAGAGAGAGAGAGAGAGAGAGAGAGAGAGAGAGAGAGAGAGAGAGAGAGAGAGAGAGAGAGAGAG
>SZWC01026067.1:1041-13590 GCA_023375785.1 Penium margaritaceum
TATATATATATCTATATCTATATCTATATCTATATCCATATCTATATCTATATCTATATCTATATCTATATCCATATCTATATCTATATCTATATCTATATCTATATCTATATGTATAATTATATCTATATCTAAATCTATATTTATATACATTTATATCTATATCTCTATGTATATCTATATCTAGATATAACATCTATATCTATATCTACATCTATATCTTTATCTATATCCATATCTATATCTATGTCTATGTTTCTATCTATATCTATATATTTTTCTATGTGTCTCTTGATATATATCTATATTTATATCTATATCTATACATGTATCTATATCAATATCTATATGTATATTTATATCTATATCTATATATTTGTCTATATCCATATGGATGTCTATATTTATATCCATGTCTATATCAATGTCCATATCTATATCTGTACCTATATCTATATCTGTGTTTAAATCTTTATTCGTATAACTATTTACATCTATATGTACAACTATATGTAAATCTATATCTATGTATCTATGGGTATCCATATGTACATCTTTCTCTACATCTATATGGATATATATCAATGTCCACATGTAAATCCATATCTATAATTATATATATAACTGTGTTGAGATGTATTTATTTATCATATTTGTATTTAAATTTATATATATATTTATTTCTATTGTATATACATCCATGTGAATATGTATGTGTATGCTTAAAATATTTCTCTACATATTTATATACAAATACATGTTTTTTTGTAAAATTTATCATCATATGTACATAAATGTAAAATATTTAACACTTGAATATATTGTTTCTCCATTTAGTATTACATTCTCATGAATTTGGAAACGTGTTTGTGAAAAAAAATCCAAATATCGTTGTTTCGAAAGTAAAGCATGAAACATGAAAGAATTTTGGCGTTAAATGTACAAGGAAGAATTTATTCAGCCCATCAGAATGGAATGAAGTTTCTTCTCTCATTAAATGTAAATTTAGTTTTTTGTGTTAGTGCAGCCTCTTATCGTCATGGTGGACCCCACGTCATTGTCAAAATAGAATCCATTACGTGGACTTTGGTACAATTGTTTTCCAAAGGAAAAGTAGATATATCAGATGAAAGTTTTCTCGTAGTGGACTATCCTGTTGCTTAGTCTTTACTGAGTATTTTCCCGATGTTCTCTGATTGCGTCATGTCGATTTTCTTGTTCGGGTGTCGGCCTTCATGTGTTCGCACTTCTCCTTTGCAAGAACCCGATGGTGTTATTCAAGAAGTGGGTTGATGTTGCTAAGTTTTAAGTACCCCCATCGAAGGACAAAGGTTTCACACTCCCCGTACAATCTTTTCTTCCATTAGCTACTCCCATCTAGGACTTCGCTGGAAACAATGTAAACAATACTCCGTTGTATGAATGACCGTCACTCAAACCCTTGGCATTTTTCTGGAAATAGAACTGGTTAAGCACTTGCTCGGAATCCACAGCCACGGCTGGAATCCGCGGCCCTGGCCATGACGAACCACGACCGGCGGCTGCAACTAGTGGGTAGAATCTCCTCCTCCATTCGAAAACCGGGAAATTTCCTATATGCTAAGCATTTTGATAGAGGTTTTTTCTCGCGCCATTGATTCCGACATTAGACCACCACATGCCACGCTATTCGAGGATTGAATTCAGAATGACACGCTTTTCAATTATTTCTCACCATAGGCAACGAATTCTTTGTTGTGATCATGAGATGCCACTTCAGACGTCACTACATGTCCCGTGAAATGGGGATATATTTTCAAGTTTTATTTTTGCATGAAGCGTTCATCGGAGAAGGTTCCCTTTTCTTCTTCGAAAAGGGGTGAGTTCATTAGTTGATCGTCAAGTGTCATATTTTGATTTCTCCCTAGTCAGTTTCTTAAACATGACCCCTGTGGTGATGTGAGTTGTCATCGTCTCTTTGTACAGCTTACTATGAACACTCAGCCATGTCCATGCCTGTGCAAATCCCGAATGCACACCCAGCTGGCCCCTGAGCACCAACGGGTGTCGACTCCATCCACCAGCACCTGCAAGATAGCTACCATTACATCTCCGGTGCTTACTGGGATGCTCTATAGTTCTTTCATTGTAGTTGCTAGAGTTTCTTGGTGCTTTTCGAGCCAAACTTGCATGTTTCGCATAATTTGTCCACTTATGGACGCCAAGCATATAGGTGTGACCAGTCGTAGCGTTTGGCTCAATATTGTTGGCTTTTAACACTTATATCATTTGTGCTCTGTTGTGTCCTCTTAACTTGTGTACATCGTCGTGCAAATGACTGACAGCAAGACGCGTGGCTGTTGCGGTGTTGTCAGGTGGAGCTGACGAACAGTGAGACATACACACAACTTGCTAGAGCCTCCTCCCTCCAACATGCTCGGCACCATCGACAGACCTCCTCGGCAGTCGTGCCGTCAGTAGTCATTCTCGTTGCATATGCTCTCTGCACGCATCCAATGCCATGCTTCACTGCACAGTTGCATTTACAATGACATAACATGCCTAGGGTGCAAGTTTCGTGATTTTTGGGCGTCGTTGGTACCGCGGATTAGCGTAGACGCTGCTTGGGTTTAGGCAGTCATAACTCCTCAATGTTCATTTTCTACCTAGTTATGTCCACGCGACTGCATTTGAAGCGTGCGTATTATGGTATGGTCTAATTTTGAGGCAAAACAGACGACGCCCGGGTCTTAGACCGTCGGTCGTCTTTTAGGGCTCTCCGAGAAGACCGTGCCTGCCAGAAAATAGGTCGATTTTCTGCTTGGCTTAGAAACTGAGTAACAAGCTCTATAGAGCTAAGGGGAAAAAGAATTTGGAGGGGTCTCCTATTCTTGCTCATCATCACTTCTCAATCAGTCATTTCCAGTTTTTTGCTGTTGTCTGGCGCCAACTCTCGCGCGCGCAGTTTTGAGTAACAAACACTAGAGCTCTTAGGCTTTGGTTCTGGTGCAACGTACTAAGGGGGCAGTTTAAGCAACGAGCGTGGATTGCCGCGCGCTACATAAACAATAATACTGGTCCAACCTGCTCTTGTACATTATTTCTAGCTTGGTATTAGAACCAGAGCGTAGCAGAAGCAGAACACCGATGAACAGGTCCAATCAACGCCGACTGTCCCCAAAACGCGCCCGTGCACGGGAAATGCTGCCGGAAGTGTTGATCCGTCAGGTGGTGTCATCATAACGCTCTTGACGTGGGGGAGTGTTGCCAAAGTTTCCTAGCATTGATGGACGCGCAGCCGACACGCCGGACCAACATTAGAGCAACGTCAGCGCACATGGCGACGACACTAGGAAAGTGATTGTGTTGTTGCTAACGCGAATGAGCAGCAGCAGCATGTGGCGAGCAGCTAACAACAGGACCAGTAGTTAGCAGCTACTACTATAGCAAGCAATAGCAGTAACAACACGCGTCAGCAACAAGTAGCATGCTGCTAGTAGCGAGCAATAGTAGTAGCCGGCATCAGCAATAGTAGCATGCAACAGTAACAATTGACAATAGCCAAGCAAGCGTGTAGCTGCAACAGCAACCGACAACAGCATCATCAGTGGGCAGCGGTAGTAACCGGGAACAGTAATAGTAGCGTGTAGCAGCAATGAGCAACAACAACCGGCAGCAGCAACAACAATAATTGTGAGCAACAACTAGTAGCAGCCATCAACAACCAGCAGTAGCAGTTGTAGCAGCTGCTTGTAGTAAGAGCAGCAGCAGCTCACAGCAAGCAGCGTGTAGCGAGTTGCGAGCTCGTTCCTCGCATCTTGTGGCCCACAGCTCGCAGCTCACAACGGGCAATGGGCAGCAAACTCGCTGCTCGCAAAAATAAACGAGGAGTGAGCAAGGACGAATGAGAAAAAAACACAAAAAAAATCCCCAATCTCCGCAGATAGCCCTGCTACAGGAGTAGGATCCACAATAGCTATTGTAGCAACTAGAGTAGTGCCAAAATCATGTAATAGCCTAGTAGGAGGAGCAGCACCAGTTGCAACAATAGTAGTAGTACCACCAACAACACCAGCAGCAGGACCAGCACCAGCAACACCAGAAATAGAAGTAGTAGCAACAGCAGCAGTTGCTGCTACAACAGCAAAGGCAACAGTTGTGGTATTTTTTGCTACAGTAGCAGTAGCAGCATCAGCTACAATAGTAGCAACAATAATAGAACCAACAGCGACAGCAACAACTCTATAGCTTATGCATCCATGGTTGCAACAACAATGTAATAGCCATTGCTCACCCCAGCCATACTCGGCTAACGTGACTACTGACCTCACTACTTACATCCACGACAAGAAAAAATCCATAGCAGCAACCCTATAGATAACGCAGTAGCAACAATTGACATGAGCCATCCTAGGCTAACGCCAGTACTGACATCAGCATAACACAAAAAAAAAGTGGAGGGGAAATAAAGGACACCATGGCAGAGAATAGCGAGGGATCCTTTTTGTTGGAGGGCCCCCTTCCTACAACAACTACAACAGTTGCAGTAGCAATAACAGTAGTAGTTGCTGTGGCTACAACACTAACTGTAATAGTAGCAACAATAGTAGCCACAGTAGCAGTTGTTGTAGTAGAAGCAATAGTAGTAGCAAAAGTAGTAGCAGTCGCGGCAGTAGCAATAATAGCAGCAGCCAGAGCAACAGCAGTACCACCAACTGCTACAGCAACATCTGTCTCCATAGTAGCGACAGTAGCTACAACAACACCAATATCCCATAGGCTTTGTCGCTAGTCATCCCAGCTTGATAGATCCGCTCGCAGCTTTGTGCCAGTACCTCGAAACGCTGACACAACACTTAGCTGCACTACAGCTGCCTACATAGATGTTGCAGCAGCAGCCGTAGCAACAACATCAGCAGCAGCTGCAGTAGTAATAGTAGCGTCAACAAGCACCTTTTGTTCCACGCGAGTACGCGAGTCCGAAAATCTGGAGTCCGCCGAGGGCGTGTGGTGAGGTCGTCACCACCTTGCCCTTTTTTGTCTTGGACGGTCCGGCACTTGCCATCTCGTCACTCATACAACTACCACATGAAACCCGTTGTGAGGATCACCCCACAACTTCAAGGAGGTGTCACCTCCCACAGTTTCCTTGTTCTCACGATCGGCAAGGAAACTAAAAAGAATGATTTCTATCTTCCTAGGCGGCCACAGCCGGCACAACCACACGGTAGAAAAGACTCTTTTTCTAGGCCGCCACGGTTCGGCACAAACATGTGGATTTTAATCAAAACCCTAAGCCGTGACTTACGACACTAGGAAAGCTAGGAAAACCTAGAGAAACAAGCAATTATATGATTCTGAAGCTTTAGTATATTGAGTACCGCTCAACAAGGTGAAGGGGGGGGGGCAAGGGGTCAACTCTGACTAAAAGTTTCCACTCCGTCACACGTCCTCCTCACTAAGAAGTCTTCTTATCTTCTTGTCTTCTGGTCTTCCTTGGCCTCTTCTTGTGTTTTCTTAGCACACCTTGCCCTCCCCTTTGAGGCGCCTTCCTTGTAATCCACGGCAATGTGGCGGCCTCCCAAAACTCTCAAAGTGATGTCTTTCTCCTTGTTCGTTTTCTCTCAGGACATGAGAGTCTTCGGTATTGAGAAAAGGCATTGCCCCAATTTAAGGTTGAAGAGGAGGAGAGGGAGCCTTGAGGAGAGGGGAAGAGTAGGTGGTTGTGGGGGTGGGTACTCCCTATCCCGTCCCCTTAGCCAACGGGGATGAAGGAAAGCATGTAGAGAAGAAGCCCCCAAAAATAGAGCTCTTCTCTAGCTTCCTAACGCACTTGACGACGCTTCAAATGGTAAAGCGTAGATCCCGTAGTCCCTTATGGCGTCTCTCCTGCTGCATGTAGCCGTTGACGACGTTTTGCAGACGTTGTAGCCGCCGTTTTCATCGAAATCTTGGTCACGGGGGTCCTTTGACTCTTAGGTCGTCATCAGAGAACCATTATAACAGGTCGAAACCTCCATCTCCTACACTTAGGTCGTCGTCAGAGTTTGCAGAATGGCATCCACACCTTGCTCGTGGGGTTTTCCCCTCTGCGTCACTCTGGGGGCAATCGTCATCAACGACCTTGTGCAGGAAAACTTAAATAACTCAAGTCTCCGGAGGCCCATTTCCGTTTTTACCTCACCCCCTCGTTTTGGGTCCAAAACGAGGGGGGATTACCTTGAACTCATGAGTTCGCACGAGTTTTTCCAGTTTCAAAACTCATGGTTCATCCTAAACAAACTCGAGTTTCATTTTCTATGCGTCGGCACAAAATCGACTCGTCCGAGGCACGATCGACGGTTTTACGCTCAATTTTCTCGTGGGCTCCCCTCGCTTCCCCTATCCCTCGTCCTCGCTCGCTGGCTTACAAGGAGGGCGAGGGGGGGCGAGGGCACGAGGCCACGAGGCCTCGCCCTCGAGGCCCTCACGACCCCACAAACTCCGATCGGGCTGAGATCGCCATCGGCAGCTGGCGGGTGGCCGGCTTGTGGCCGGCCGGTCACTTGGCCGGCCGTCGGCCGTCCAGCCGACCGGCAGGGAGCTGGCCGGCGGCCAGCGAACTGCTGGCTGTCGGCTAGCCGTCACTGACGTGAGGGGTGGTGCGCAACCACCCCCCGCTTTGACGAGGATGGAGGGCCGAACCGGCACTCCCGCTGCACCCTACTACTACAACAAGTACTAGACTCCCGATGCTCACCAAGTTCAGACAATAGCAAGAGCAATGCATTGTCTCCTCTACGCAATGCCATGAGTGACTGTGGCCGACTTCCAACCCGTCCTGGATGAGACTGGGACCGATACTTGAGCAGATCTGCGCCAAGGCTGGGTGCTGGCCTTGACACTTTTTGTTACGGAGACCCATGCCATCAGGGCGGCCTGGCTACGTGGGTTTCAATCCCTTCTTCAGGGTTCCACAGAGCTTATAGCTTACTCTTGGAGGCACGCGATGTGCCTTTACATGCGCCTCGGAACCGGTGGTTGGACGTAGTTGTGGGCATTCAACACCATCATGATGGAGGCGGACTCAGACCATGTGAAGCTCTCAACAGATTTCAACCGTGTGGATCTGTCTAAGTTTTCAGAGTCACTACAACTGCTTCCTTGGTCCCATCGCTACTTCCTCTAGGCCACATTGGCTCATGAATATGCCATCGCCCATCAGCATTGTCCACTTGTTGCAACGATGACTGCGACCCCTCCTGCACCTCTATCCTAGTTAACTAGTCCCACCCCTACCGCTTCCTCCTCCTCCTCTATCCTGAGCGGCCATACTTGGGGTGTTGCAGGTGTGACACAGGGGAAGAACGGGAAGAAGCGATGCGAGAAAGGACAATAGCAATAACAACTGGCAAGTAATGGAAATGGGCGTTCTGTCCACTGCTACAATTGTGGAGGCGCTCACCGGTACATGAAGTGTGAGCAGCCTCTTGAATGGACTCGGATCATGCCTGGCCTTTAGGCGGCGCACATGTAGCGGATTTCTGCGAGTGATACACGAATGGGACGCGCCGGAGCCATGACCATAGTAGACGCATTCTTTTCACTAGGCGGCAGTGGTGATATAGACCCTTGGTATTAGACGATCGCGGAGCTTTGTCAGCTGCTGGCGCTTCGTACTCAGGGAGGTGCAAGTATGCTGTCAAAGCCGAGTGGTTCTTAGAAAACTTGTTTTACTACTCTTGTTTCTTGTGATGATCCTTAAGGAGGAGCTCGGTTGGGTTGCGATGAGGATGGACCTGGCGGTACCAAGTGGCTTCACGAGTCACAGATCTGTGCTGTTCGTCGTTGTCGCAAGTCCTCTACTATGCGTCTAGCAGAGGGAGAGCGCTCTGTGGCATGTTCCTCAGTGCCGACAAGCACCTAGATCATAGACTCTGGTGCCACCCATCATATGACCTTTCGTCGCAATGACTTCGTTGTGCTCGGTCCCATCGCGTTCGTTCGGTCCATTCGCACAGGGTGTGGTCAATCGTTGCTTGTGCAGGGAGTTCGGATTGTGCGGTTTGATGGTCTGGCTCCTTGTACATTTCCAATGTGCTCTTTGTCCCTGCTCTTTAGCTCATCCTGGTCTGTGTTCATGCATTCACGACGATGGGCCTCATTCTTTAACACTTGGCTGACTCTATCACAGTGACTTCTCTTTACACATGTGCCATCGTGCTTTGTGCCTTTACTGTTGATGACTTCTATCATATGTCTTATTGCATTCCCACCGTTTCTTCTCCCCCTCTCTCTCCTATGTGTGTTTTCTTCATTGGTGTTCTCTCCCCTGAGCACCAACACTTGTTACATCGTCGCCTCTGCCATGTGTACTCAGACAATGTGTCCAAGGTGATTCGAACTCAGCCAACCCTCGGTCTTGAAGCAGCTTCCTTTGAGAAGATGCACAAGACAGATTGTCTTTTGGCACCCAGGGTAAGGTGCATCGCTGCCCTTACCCCGACTCGTTCTCCCTGGCACTGCACCCATAAGTTGGTCCACTCGGATCTTCTCGCTCCTCTTCAAGTCAAGTCCCTCTCCGATCAGGGTCAACATGTTCTTATCCTAACGGATGACATTACTTGGATGCGGTGGGTCTACAGCCTCTGCCAAAAGGGCGATGCCGCATTGGCAATCTGCTTGTGGCTTGTGATGGCTGAGCGTCGATCTCGTCACACCGTACACACGTTCTACTTGGATTTTGGTGGCGAGTTCTTAGGCGAGATGGATGCCTTGTTTCCTAAGCACGGTTTTTTTCACTAACTCTCCCCACTACGCCATAGAAGAATGGCGTGTCTAAGCATTGGAACCACACCATGGAGGATGCGGTTCGTGCATTGCGGTATGAGTGTAGTCTTCGAGAGTCCTTTGCCTTTAATGGATCTTCCTACATGACGCGGGTCAGGAACTGTTTGTCGCATCGTGTGCTTCCAAACCTTGTCACATCGTACGAGTTGTGATTTGGCCATCGTGCTAATCTCTGTCTCGCCCATGTTTGGGGGTCCCTTTCCTTCATCTGGTATGCAGAGGACTAGTAATGGTCCAAGGTCTCACCTCGGGGAAGCATATGTACCTTCCTCGACAACTCCCCACGATCAAATGCTTGGCATTTTTTGGACCCTACATGCCATCACATTGTCGAGTCTTGAGATTCTCTCTTCTTTGAGACTCTCATGCATGTCTCCTCTGGCACACTTGATCCCGTATGAGTGTTTGTCCCTTGTGGTACATTTGATCCTGTGCCAGTGTCAGACCCCTATGGCACATGTAATCCTGTGCTAGTGACGGTGCTCACTGGCATACCTGATCCCGCATGAGTGTCAGTCCCCTTTGGCACACCTGATCGCGTGCTTGTGTCAGTCCCCTCTGTCACACCCACTCCCGTGCATGCACTTATTCCTGCTTAGGCTGCAGGCCAACAACCTTCTCCGCAGCCTGTGGTGAATGCCTCAGGTGTAGGCTACTCCCGCGAGCCCTGTGGTGGTCTTTAACCACTGGCCTTTAGGGCTCTACGGACTGTTGACTAAGCGCCTTGATGCCCGGCTCGTAGTGTTCAGAGGGGCGAGCCTGGTACAAAGGCCTCTGGCTTGAGTGTCCAGGTAGACTGCATTGAGGTACATCCATTATGTCCTTTCGGCCACGAGCTGGTCTCCCGGAAGTTCTCGATCACTTGGGATTTCGCAGCCAACCCTGTCATGGTTAGACTGAGTCAGGAGGCATGTGTTTTATCCACTCGGAGCTCTCCCTTGACGACACGTGATCTCGCCACGTTGAAGGAGGCAATCTCACCTCATGATGTAGACTTGTGGCATGCTTCTTGTGAGGATGAGTTGAGGGGCATTTGTGAGCACAATGTCTATGTGTTTTTTGACCTCCCGCATGGGCAGAAGGTTATACAGGCCAAGTGGGTCTTTTGCAAGAAGGTGAATCCTGATGGCACACCGGATTGCTTCAAGGTTGGCTTGATGGCCAAAGGGTTCTCAAAGGTTGATGGTGTAGATTTCACTGACACCTTTGCACCTGTCAGCCGCATGATCACCCCTCGCACTCTGTTCTGGGTTGTTCCTCAACACAACTGGGAGCTCCACTTGATGGATGTGAACAATGTGTTCCTCCATAGCACCTTAGAGGAGGAGATCTACATTGTCCAGCCATCTGGATTCGAGGTTAGTGGCAAGGTCTGGCACTTGGGCAAGGCCTTGCGTGGCTTGAAGCAGTCACCCAGGTGTTGGAACTTGGAGATAATTGGCACATTGACACGTGCCAGTTATGTGTAGAGTGACGTTGACCCATCCCTTTTTCTCGGGCAGACAGTTGAGAGCTTCAATACCATCCTGGTCTAGTTTGACGACCTCCTGATTGCATCTCATTCTGTGGAGGCCGTGAAGGAGGTCAAGGCACTCCTTCAAGTTGCCTAGAGGATGAACGACCTCGGTCATATAGATAATTATTTTGGGAAGGAGATCGTTTGTGATCGTTAGTAGTGGACACTGTTGATGCATAAGGCACCTTACGTCAATATTGTGGGGGAGAATTTTGCTGACCTCCTTGGTGAAGTTTCCAGAGCCTTTACCCCCATCACACCTGATGGGCAAGNTTTCTCGGGCAGACAGTTGAGAGCTTCAATACCATCCTGGTCTAGTTTGACGACCTCCTGATTGCATCTCATTCTGTGGAGGCCGTGAAGGAGGTCAAGGCACTCCTTCAAGTTGCCTAGAGGATGAATGACCTCGGTCATATAGATGTTTTTTTTGGGAAGGAGATCGTGTGTGATGGTTAGTAGTGGACACTGTTATTGCATAAGGCACCTTACGCCAACATTGTGGGGGAGAATTCTGCTGACCTCCTTCGTGAAGTTTCCAGAGCCTTTACCCCCATCACACCTGATGGGCAAGATGCTTTGAAGGTGGATGATCCAGCACAGTTGTGAGAGACAGTAGACGTGATCCCGTACTTGCACCTGATTGGCTCTTTGATGTACTTGGCCACTACTACACGACCCTAAAGTGCCTTCACTGTCAACCTCTTTGCACAGTTTCCACAGTGTCCTCGGATGAGAGCCCTTCACGTGACTATGCAAGTGGTGTGCTACGTGGTCTCCACACCACCCCTCGGACTTTGCTTTCGACGACAGTGTTTAACAGAAGTCGACGGCTACATAGATAGTGAGTGGGTGTGGAGTCCTGATGGGCGCAGTTGGACAGGCTATATGTTCCTGCCGGATGGCACCGTTATGTCATGGCGCAACGATGAGCAGGGATCTATCGCACATAACTCAAAACATTTGAGTATGTTGCTTTGGGGTCTGGGGTTGCTGTGGCGGTGTGGCTGCAGTGTCTGTTTTGTGAGTTGCACAAGTCTGTGCCTTGCGTTCTTCTCCGTTGTGACAACAGGAATGCTCTTCTCATTTTAGAGAACTCTAGTGTGTTTCATGTACACACAAAGCAAATTGCTGTTGAGCATCACTTTGTGCATGATCTTGTGGAGGGACAAGTGATCTCCGTCATCTGGGTCAGCACAAACAAGTAGCGGGCTAGCTTCCTGACCAAGGCACCTGCACGCGGAAAGTTCATGGTGGCCATTGTTGAAGATTTTCCCCTCTATATGCCCCAATGCAACGTCGGGAGGTGCCGGCTAGCCACCAAAGAGAGGAAAACCCTTGCAGTCGGATCTTGCGGCTCGAGGATGGTTCAGATCCTAAAATAGAGAATTGTCCCTAAAAGTTTATGAGTTGTTGAATCTGGTGGAATCAAACAAGTAACGAGAGAGATATGGGCTTCAAAAGCTGCGATGTGCGCGGTGGCTCTGGGGGCAGGCCGCAGTCCAACTGCCGGTGAATAATTGACCCAAATGAATAACAAAAGTCCACATGGGGATTTTACTCCGAAAGGCTGCCGACACGTCCGGTGGATGATTTGCTAGATGTTAGTTGTGCAGTTTTGTTAGTGAGGGACTTGGCCAAAATCCAGCTCGGAGCTCGAAACTCAGTAGTACGGTTTGGCACTCGGGGACTTCGTCAATATTCCGACTGCAGGTCCGTGAACAAGTTTCGAACCACATCAAATCACATCACCAAACTCGATCATTAACTCATTGAAACAGACCGTAAAGGCATAAGGGATACCGCTACTACGTGGAGGGGTATTTGCATCTCCAAAATGGCATTTTGATGGGTCCTTGATGTGTAAAGGCGCCTCGACGGGCAACGTGGTGCGCGCCGCCGGCTGAGCGGCTGGTTTGGGATGCCCCGCTTTGGCTGACATAGCCGAAGCTACAGTGAGCCGAATCACACATGGTTTTGGTGCGTTGGAGAGCTTAGGACTTGCCTTACAGATATCTAGATCATGTCTATGTTAAAAAAGTAGTAGAGAATTGTGTTACTCTCTTTGCAAAAGTGACTGTCTCAGAACTCCCTTCCACTCTCGGAAACATAGCGTGAGGCGATCAGAAAGCTCACGCTTTGACTCAGAACCCACGCCAAAACAGAGATCCGTGAACACCAACTACAGACCCGTCAGGGTACGTTGAAACTACCAACGCTTGGGGGCT